>CASHTC010001493.1:117631-157631 GCA_949357725.1 Hyperoplus immaculatus | reverse complement strand
AAAAACAACACACGGGCTTGAGGCCCAAGCAGGATCATGACAATAATACAGTTACCATCTAGGCTTCAAATTATACTGTGATATACATTTTAGACCACACCGTACAGCCATTGTGTGTGTGTGTGTGTGTGTGTGTGTGTGTGTGCCTGGGCTTGCGAGAGAGACACTTTTACATATATTTTCACATGTTATGATTTCAGCTAGGATCTGATTTGCTCTAGTGTATTATGTGTATTATTTAGTCAAAGGCTGTCGGTGCGCCGCATGTTGCTGGTGCCATAACCTCACGTGAGACTGTGGTCACGATAATAATGCATTCATGGAAAAACATAAAGCCTACAGCTCTGGGAAAAATCAAGAGACCACTCCAAATGTTCAGTGTCTCTCGTTTTACTATTTATATACATATGTTAGAGTAGAATGAACATTTTGGTTTCATTCTACAAACTACTGACAACATTTCTACCAAATTCACAATAAGAATATTTTCATTTTGAGCATTTCCATTAAGTAATATAGAGATGAAGATTGAAGAAAAATCCAGACTGGTCTCTGAATTTTTTTTTCCAGAGCTGTATATCCTTGGTTTTTGGTTAAACAGTGTAAGATTGATGAAGAGTACAATGTTATGCTTGACTCAGAATTGAACCAGATAACTTACAATTCGGCACTATATTTGTCCAGGTTGTTTTTTCCTGTGAGATCCCAGAAAGAGAGTCGAACTGCGATGGTCAGTTTTGCCCAGTGCATAGTGTTGGTTACAGCTGGCCATGCCGTATTCAACACCATACACACCATGCTTTTAGGTGCTTGTTGTGACTTGTTTATTTACGTTATGTTTTTGTTATGTTGCGCTTGTCATTACTGGCACGTTGGTCCTTTTAGAGTCAAATGCATCATGGTGGTAAACTGCAGATGGGCTTCTCAGTAACCTGCTATGTAATGCTGACCTCACACGATGGGTCACGGGGGGAGTTATATTCACATCAAATCAAATCAGTTTTATTTGTATAGCCCAAAATCACAAATAGCATTCATCTCAGTGGGCTTTACAGTCCATACAATATGATACAATATGACACCCTCTGCCCTTACACCCTTAGCTCGGCTGAGAAAAAACTCCCAGTGAAAAACCCTTTACCGGGATTAAAAAAAAATTGAAGAAATCTCAGGGAGAGTCGACAGAGTAAGGGATCCCTCTCCCAGGACGGACATGCTGCAATAGATGTCATAAGTAGAGAAAAATCACGAAGGAATTTGATCATTGACAAGATGATTATATGGTAATAGTAAAGTGCGAATATATTCTATATTAACCGTGTCTTGTTCAGGTTTGCCAGTTTTAAACTAATGGATCGTTGATTATTCATCATCATTTGAATTTGAATTATATTCACATTTGTAAAAACATGTCCGAAGTTAACATCAAAGAAATGAAACCAATCCACTCTGCTTTTAGTCTTTAAACTTTTATTGAACTAACTGGTATCCGCTGCAGCCATCAGCAGCAGCTACATGCTGCTCCAAGAAAACATTATTACAGTGAAAATCAGAGTAAATACAGTTTACACTAGTTCAGCCCCGAGGAGATCATTCCACCATCTACAGTTTACACCAGTTCAGCCCCGAGGAGATCATTCCACCATCTCTAAGAAAAACACATTTCTGACAACACCAACATTTACCAAAACCCTCTGACTAGGTTTGAAGAATTAAGTTTTGTTTGAAATCAAAATCACTCACCCACCAAAAAGAAATCGCTCACCGTAGCCAGAAGCTGACAACGGCGTAATATTTCTTTGAGTTCTCAACATTTACCAAAACCCTATGAGTAGGTTTGAGAAAGTTGTTTAAAAACAGCCACCCCCCCACCATAAAAAAATGAAAAAACTGCATAATATTTGTCGATTTCTCAAAGTTCCAACTGTCTGTGAACGCCCCTCGACAACTCTTGGTGTCACTATCTGATACATCTCCAAGTTCAGGCAAAAAGAAAAATTCATCAAAACCTTTCCATTCCACAAAGAAATCAACAATTTACATGATCAAGATGCTGTAAAAACAAACAGCATAAAAACATAAAATTCAGCGCTCGTTAGTGCTACTGGGCGGCCATGTTTGTTTATGCTGTGACGTCATGTGGTGAAAATTCATCCAATCAGAGACCGGAGAAGCATCATCAGGCCCAGTGGATGAAAAGTGAAGTGGTGGATCTCTCTAAATACAGATGGATAGATAGAGAGATAGATAGATAGATAGATAGATAGATAGATAGATAGATAGATAGATAGATAGATAGATAGATAGATAGATAGATAGATAGATAGATAGATAGATAGATAGATAGATAGATAGAGTGAGTGAGTTGTCTGCAGTATGCGTGGGGGGGGAGCGGGGGGCAACTATCACATTGGGCAGATGTTAATAGGAACTAAGTGAAGCCTCGTCCACCACCAACATCTAAACCTCAGGACTGGAAGTTATCTCCCTCCTACACATCACACAGAGACACTGAGGAACCAGGTGACTCAATCATAAACCCAGGATACAGAGGTTCAGTGAATGTGGTGTTGAAGGTGTGGATGTGGATCAGTGAGTCAGAGTAGACTCTGTAGAAGGACAGAGAGCCAGCAGGACAGTCCACATACACTGCTACTCTGTGAGAGACAGAGGAGGAGGAGGAGGAGGAGGAGGAGGAGGGGATGGATGTTGCTATGTTATTGTGACGGAAAAAGTAACCAAAATCATCAGTGCAGTCCAGACTCCAGGACTGATCGTTATCTCCAAATCTTGAACTGCGTCCTTTCCTGCTGATTCCTCTGTAACTCACTGATATACCAACCCCTCCTCTCCACTCGACCTCCCAGTAATGGCGACCAGTCAGAACATTACTACACAGCAGCTGAGGCCTGCGGTCAAATCTCTCTGGATGATCAGGATATGGCTGCTCCTCTCTCACCCGTGTCACCTTCCTGTTGTTGTCAGACAGTTTGAGGTATCTGTTCATTGTGTTTGTGTCCAGTGTGAGTTCACAGGAATCTGATGGAGAGAAACAGACACAGCAGCAGTTTATCATCAGACACCTGAAGGCTTTATTCTGTGTTTGGATGTTCTTCATTTCTATTCTCCTTATTATCAGGAGCGCTGATCTAATTCAAAGATGGACTCATAGATTTTGGAGATCAAGATTTCTGTGGCCTCATGTTCATCCTTTGCTTTGAACTCGGTATCTCCTCTCGGAAATATGTCAATGTGTAAATTGACTATTTGAAGGTGCTACGAGGAACTTTAACTCTTTTACTCTGATGATCATAAATTACATGTAACAGCAAAACCAGACCATCAGTGCAAAGATTGCTATTTTTATATATTTCTTCTTTATTTTTATTTTTTTAAAGATATTTTTGGGCATTTTATGCTTTATTGATAGTGTAGAGACAGAGGTGAAATGGGGCAGAGAGGGGAGCGACATGCAGAGAACGACTGCGGGCTGGAATCGAACCCGGGTCTGCTGCTGGGCCCGGCCCGGGGGAGGTGACGCCCTACCAACTGAGCTAAGGGCGCCCCCATATATTTCTTCTTAACGCCTTTGTCCGGGTATGCTCACCCAGGAACAACAGCTGGCGTGGTAAAAACACTACTGCTTTCATTCAAAAGGGGGCGCTAGAATGAACACAAACTGAAAGTTCCTCGGAGCACCTTTACGAAAACTGAACTCAAACTGAATCCACACTTACACTTCTTCAGATCATCACGTGTTAACCTCTGCTCTCCACCGGGGTCCATCCTGGAGGAAGAAACACAGTCAGAATGATTTTCTATCAACATGAGTCCTAACTGCTGTTCAACATGAAGCAGTGTTCCTCAGTTTGTCAGTGTGACAGAGAAACATTTCCTGGTTTGAACGGGAATCCAGGGATTTGCAGAAGGAGAATTAGTGAACACAAATAACAAAATGTTGATCATATAAAATGAGGTTTATTGAAATGTCTCATGTGTCCACCTACAGAGCTTTGTTGGAGGCCTTGGGCCCTGGCTGAAGAGCCTCCCCAGAAGCAGAGAACTGGTCCAGATCTTCCTCTGTTTCTGGTCTGTCTGGTTTCCTGGAAGCTACAAAGCAACATGACATCAGTGAGAGGATGCTAGTAAACATTAGTCATGGAAACACTTTCTAATAACACATTTCTGATATCAGGGTTTAGGTTCAAGACAAACCCAGAGGTAATTCAGCTGAACACTTGTTATCAGATTAATTTAGTGAAAACATAAAAATTAATATTTTCCTGCCAATCATCAAATGTTCTAATTAAATTTCTTTTAAAAGATAATCAAATTCAGTTTCTCTATTCTGCACAACTGCTGTTGGTGTTGTGATATGACCTGTTCCATCTTTACAAGTCTTACCTTTGGGGTCCGAACTGGTGTTTGGTAATTTTGTCTCCAGATCCTTTCTATCTATATTGTCTAAAACCATCCTGGTCACGTCAACAGATTTGGCAAAGTAGATCTGGACGATCAGATCCACAGTTTCCAACCGCGTTGCATTTTTCAGTCGACTCTTAGGGATTGCTGGAAAATTGCCAATAATCTTTGGCTTCTGCAGAAACAACTTGAATTTTTCAAAGTCGCCGTCACTTAAATCCTCCAAAATTGCCAAGATGATCTTGTTGTTATCTTCTGTTGTCGCCATGTTTTCTCTCTGTCAAGATCTGAGAGAAACAAAAAGAAAATATTATATAAAAACAGTCCACTGACTCTGCTTTGTGTCTGAGTAACTCAGACTTATTGTTTTTTGACTTTTGAATGTTTCAATGCTGAAAGCTATAAAATATTCTAGAAAACCGTTTTATGTTTAGTTATTCCAGACAGTCTTTCATCATGTCGTCCACACGTTTACCTTTCTCTCTTTTGATACGTAACTCTTTTTCTTCACTTCAACTGTAATATCTCAGGTTACCATGGTCACCACTTAGGAAACAGTTCTGACTTTACAATTGTGTCTATCTGGAGTAAAATTCTTCTTTCGTTCCTCTTTTTGTTTTTTAAGATTTTTTTTGTCATTTTTATGCTTTATTGATAGTGTAGAGACAGAGGTGAAATGGGGCAGAGAGGGGAGTGACATGCAGAGAACGACCACAGGCTGGAATCAAACCCGGGTCCGCTGCTGGCCAAGCCCCATGGGGGGGACGCCCTACCAACTGAGCTAAGGGGGGGGACGCCCTACCAACTGAGCTAAGGGGGGGGACGCCCTACCAACTGAGCTAAGGGGGGGGACGCCCTACAAACTGAGCTAAGGGCGCCCCTCGTTCCTTTTTTCTCTCAGTAAACGTCACTGCTTTATCTGTGAAAGCGGAAACGCTTCAGTAAACCTCCAGTCTGTCAACATAATGAGATGAAAAATAAACAAAGTGAAAACCAGTTCAACAAGTGCCAGGTGTTTTCCAGTGTGTCCCCGCCTCCTCTGATTTACCTGCCTGAGGCTAACGTGGATCTCTGCACCTGATAGAAATGTGTTTATATTGTTTGTGATCCGTTTAGCATTGAGTCTGATGCTTTCATACTTAAAATTAAATTTATAATTGCTGTTTATATTGTGTTGCACCTTTCCTGCATAGAATCAGTGTCAGATTAATCACAGCTCAGATGGTGTAGTTCCAGTATCCGTCCACTAGATGGTGCTATTGTCCCTCAAAGTGAATCAGCAGCAGATATGATGTGGAGCAACTTATCTATTTGGATTAACCATTGTAGAAATTGATTAGTATATTAAAAAACAATTGAGAACGTTTTGGTTTAGTCAAGACAAAAACAGATTGAGCATTTCAAACTGAAGCAAACTGGCCGCTTGTCTGATTGAGAATGTTGCTTTTTCAGAAGTGATTGGAGGTTTTGTGAACGGATGTCAAAGAATGTCAGTAATACACCTGATACATATTCTGACGTACTGTATTTATCTTGAGAACAAAAAATGAAGAAATGTCAAGAAAATATAACTACTACCAATGTGAAAACCAGTTTCCACACCTGAACCTACAGCATTCAAATGTCAGTAACACACCTGATACATTCAAAGCCTTTACATGAACGAAACTCAACAATGCAAAAAAACATCGCAATACTATAAAAACACACAGAAGTATTTCACCAGTAAAAAACATATAAAAATATCAAGAAGTTAAAAACCTAAAATCCTGAACAAAACTAATCACTTGTAATGGTGTAGTTCTCCTGTCTGTCCACCAGATGGTGCTATCTAACAGCTAATGAAATGAAGCTCAGCTGACAGATGTGTTGCAGCAGCAGAGTGGATCCCATTGGTTCACTACTATATTAACCACATGTTTCTGCTTTCAAAGTTTTTATTCAAACGCCCTGAAATTGGCAATGAGTCATTTTCAGTGTGTGTTAATTCTAGCGCCCCCTTTGGACAAGAGCGGTAATGTTTTTACTTCGGCAGCTGTTGTTCCTGGGTGAGCGTTTACCCATGACAAAGGCATTAAGAAAAACTATATAAAAATAGCATTCTGATGGTCTCGTTTGCTTTTACATTTAATTTATGTTCATCAGAGGAAAAATTAGACTGTTTCAGAAATATTTAAACATTCCTCGTAGCACCTATATTAATAATAATAATAATAATAATAATAATAATAATAATAATAATAATAATAATAATAATAATAATAATAATAATAATAATAATGACAAATTATGATATAATAATAAAATTCCTCTTCGGGCATTGATGGGTTAAAATGATTGAAGACAAGATAAAGTTTGTCTTTCTTATATTAGAGGGACAAACTGCAGACAGGCAGAAAAGATAAAGATCAAATGTATAATGTAACTGCTGCAAATTTCCGTCATCATGAAAGAAAACATAAGAACCATAAAACCATTAAAGCTTTAAATACAGATTCAGTTTTCTGAGCTGATTCCAAATGGAAACAGAGATGTGAGCTCACCTGAAGTTCTGCTGAGTTGTGACAGTCCGTCCTCTCACAGAGTCCACCGCGCTTTGAGGCTCTGATCAGATTATACAACCAGTTATAACATGAACATTATCACCGCCCACTCCTGTGTGTGTGTGTGTGTGTGTGTGTGTGTGTGTGTGTGTGTGTCTGTGTGAGTGTGTGTCTATAACATGTATTGTGTGTGTGTGTGTGTGTGTGTGTGTCTGTGTCTGTGTGTGTGTCTGTGTGAGTGTGTGTCTATAACATGTATTGTGTGTGTGTGTGTGTGTGTGTCTGAGTGTGTGTGTGTGTCTGTGTGTCTGTGTGTGTGTGTGTGTCTGTGTGTGTGTGTGTGTGTGTGTGTGTGTGTTACCTGTTGGGCCAGGCGAGTGAACACCTGAGCAGTGTTCACGTGGACTTGAGTCACGTGATTTTATAATCTTTATGTTGATCATTTCCTTCACTGCCAGAAAGAAAAATAAAATGTGTTTCCTGTAAGTGAGAAAGATCTGATTTCATGGAAAGATAATAGAGAACCACACAGTCTAAGGAATGAAGAAGACAGACCACATTCTGTGTGTGTGTGTGTGTGTGTGTGTGTGTGTGTGTGTGTGTGTGTGTGTGTGTGTGTGTGTGTGTGTGTGTGTGTGTGTGTGTGTGTGTGTGTGTGTGTGTGTGTGTGTGCGGGCATCTTACCTGTCGGGCCCGGTGAGAGAACACCTGAGCTGTGGTCACTTGGGCTCGACTCACGTGACTTCATGATCTGGGGCCGTATTCACAAAACATTTTATCTTAGCGCTAAGAGTTCTCCTAAGGAGCACTAAAAGTTCTTAGTAAGGAGTAATTTCTTAAAACCTATTCACAAAGCTGATAAGACCAACTTTTACTAAGGAATGGGAGGGACTCCTAAGCTAAGACTAGAGGGCGGTGTTGACCCTGTTGCTATGGATGATGTCATGTTCATACCTTCTATGCCCACAGTGATTGGCTGAGAGGGAATGAGTCCCTAAGAGTGAATTTATGATAGAAACACTGTGGGAGATATCCATATTGTGTCGCTAAATACAATTAATGACAGGTGACACTGATTTAACATGAAACCAAGATACTACATGGTTTCCCACACATTGATTCATAATTAACCTACAATAGCGCCACACAGGCCTATTAATTTTAAATTTACAATGATTTGAATTGGAAAAAATATCCTCATTGAACAGCTGGGAAATTCACCATTTAGAAACAGCTGGCAAAATCGTAAAGTGCATGCGGAAGGAAAAAGGCGAGACGCGCAACTAAATATGTGTAGCGGACCTGTGGAACGGAGGAGATGCTGCGAAGCGCCACATATAGGCTCTAGGCCTACTCTAGTAGGAAATTAAACACAAACGTGACACCAACAGTAACTTTCAGTGCATCGTAAACCCAAAGCAACTGCAGGAAAACGAGCTTATAAATATTTTTTTTATATAAATATGATAAATATAAATGTGTCTATACTTTCTAAATATAGCTTTACTAAGATCATTAACCCCTTACAGCTATTAAGGCACCTTTTGTAAAGCTCACTAGCATTAAATCTCTCCAAAACACCATCAAATGATTGTCTGTGATCTACTCTTAGTGACTTAGGAGTCCTCTCCTAGCTTTTTATAGATTTAGGAGCTAGTTTTAGCGCTAAAATGCTTTGTGAATTACACTTATCTTAAAAAGTTTGGAGTCCTAAAATTAGGAGTGAAACGCCCCTGATTTTTAAGAGTTACTCCTAAATCAGCACGTTAGGACCTACTCTTAGCCTTAAAATGTTTTGTGAATTCGGCCCCTGATCTTTATTGTCCCAGTAGGGCAGTGTGGTTTGCATACAACCGTAGAAATCGGCATCAGACAGTAACTAGGGGCGACCGTGGCTCAGGTGGTTAAGCGGGTTGGCCAATGATCAAAGGGTTGGCGGTTCAATCCCCGCCCTGCCACTTGTGTCATGGTTGTTGTGTGCTTGGGCAAGACACTTCACCCACCTTGCCTCGTGTGAATGTGTATGACTGCTGTATGTTTGAGGTGGTGGTCGGAGGGGCCGTAGGCGCTGAATGGCAGCCACGCTTCCGTCAGTCTGCCCCAGGGCAGCTGTGGCTACTATGGTAGTTTACCACCACCAGTATGACTGTGTGTGAATGAATGGAACCTGGACCCCTGTAAAGAGCTTTGAGGGTCTAGAAAAGCGCTATAATTAATTAAATAAATTGACATTAATAAACATTAATACACAAACCGTACAGGAGACTTCATCATAGTACAATTGGACGGGCTGTAACTGTTAGGGTTGTGGGTTGCAGGCAGGCAGGACCCAGACGGCTCGAAGATATGACCATTTCTTAAAGAACCAAAGACATGGGCGCTCCGGTGGTGTAGTGGATAGAGCGTGTACCATATTGGCTCCAGCCTTCGTTGCAGTGGTCGCGGGTTCGAATCCGACCTGTGGACCTTTACTGCAAGTCATCCCCCTTCTCTCTCTCTCTCTCTCTGTCTCCCCATTTCAACTCTGTACTGTCTAATAAAGCTTGAAAATGCCAAAAAAATCTTAAATAAAAAATTAAAAAGAACCAAAAGTAGGGTACACACACACCAACACAATGCCAGGACGCCAACCAAAGGAAAGACAAGGACTTAATTAGGCAAGACACGGGCAGATATATATTTTTGATTCTTTTGAAGTTTGTTTGTCAGTGTTTCCTGTTCGTGATAAAGATCTGATTTTACAGAAAGATAAACAGAGAAACACACAGTCTCAGAAATGGAGAAAACAGACCACATTCTGCAGGTGTGTGTGTGTGTGTGTGTGTGTGTGTGTGTGTGTGCTCGACTCACGTGACTGGCATCAATAAACATTAACAATTTGGGGGTGACTGTGTCTCAGGTGGTAGAGCGGGTCGGCTGATGATCAAAGGGTTGGAGGTTCGATCCCCGCCCTGCCACCTGTGTCATGGTTGTTGTGTCTTTGGGCAAGACACGTCACCCACCTTGCCTCGTGTGAATGTTGATAGTTAGCCTGCTGCTGCTATCAGTGTATGAATGTGTGTGTGAATGGTAACGTGGGAAAGGAAAACAGGTCTCCCTTGAAAAAGAGTCTTCGGTCTCAATGGGATTTACCTGTTGAAATAAAATAATTTAAAAACACACACAACATACAGGAGACGTCATGATAGTATTTGGTGGGCTGTAAATGCAGAAGGAGTCCATCATACTTTGTTTTAAAGCCATAGCAGCTGATGCCCCAGTTTGTTCAACCACCCAGCTGAGGGAGAAAGTGTTTAGTGGGATGTTCTGACTTCTGACTGGATCTGACTCAGTGAATGGGGCTCTGTGTGTGTGTGTGTCTGTGTGTGTGTGTGTGTGTGTGTGTGTGTGTGTGTGTGTGTGTGTGTCTGTGTTTGTGTGTGTGTGTGCTGCTCTCCAGTGGTAACTGTCAGTAACTACACATCACTACAGTACACAGAACCAGTCAAATGTTTGGATACAACTTATCATGCAGTTTTATACTTTATAGAACTAGTATTTTTTACATTTAAAAAAAAAAAAATGTATACTTTGTAGATTACAGTTTTTGTCTGAATGGTTAAACACTACTAGGGATTTCTGAAGGCCATTTTCCCAAACTAGTTTTAGCCAATGCATTTACCAATTGTGTCAAACTGAATGCACATTCTCAGTGTAATACTTAGTTTGTCATTTTATAACACACGTCTAGCTGTGTGTGTGTGCACTGGTCCACAGGGATAACAGTGGACCTGAGTGTTGTAATACTCACACCAACAGTGGACTACAGATCTAACAGTGGACATTTTTCAGGTCGTCTCTTGGACATGCTTTAAATCATGTTAAAAACATGTCTGAAACCCTCTGGTGAATTTTCATAACTTTCGCCAAAAGGGGACTTGAAGGTGTGTGAGTGTTTAGTCCATACTCTGCTTGCCCTGGGCTGGGAGTTCAACGACCCATTCACACACGTCGTTTAAACACTCCTCTATTGTTTGAAAATGGCCTCAGGCGTGCAGAGTCTTTCAGGCTGTTAAGTATGATATGTCTGTTTGGCCATACAGTGTTCAATAGTTATGTCACCACCTTGAGCGAGGGGGCTGGTGTGATTCATCAGGACATCACTGTGTAGACTAGAGCGAACGTGTAGTCTCTCGAGAATGATCAGACCGACAAGGTGAAGCAGATAGAATTCATAGATAGAATCTAGGCAAATAGATTTTATGTGTGAAAATATGTAGAAAGTTCACGTTACAGAAATTAAACAAATCGACTAATTTTTTTGTCTTTAAATCTTTATTGAATGAAATTATAACAGTTACAGTCATTAGAAGCCAATGTTGCTTGCTCTGTTCTGAACCCTAGGGGGTCCATGCTGCAGCTCTCGCCACATTAAGCTTTCCATGTGTGTGCGTACGGTGGGGAGATCCCAGATCAGTGCCAAAGACTGGTTTACTGCAAAGTCCTTTCTGCTAATTGAAATAAATGTTTCTTTTGACTAAAGTATTCCCGACTGAAATACATTCATAGTTACGTTCTGATCCAAGAATAAATGTATTAAAGTGAAAATCAAAGTGAACACAATGTGTAAATGTTCAGCCCTGAGGAGATCATTTAACCATCCTGACATTAAAGTCACAGTCAGTGATTCAGATATGAACAAGTGAAGCCTCGTCCACCACCAACATTTAAACTTCAGGACTGGAAGGTGTCTCCCGCCTACACATCACACAGAGACACTAAGGATTCATGATGAAACCCAATCCCAAACCCAGGATACAGAGGTTCAGTGAATGTGGTGTTGTAGGTGTGGAGGTGGATCAGTGAGTCAGAGGAGACACTGTAGAAGGACAGAGAGCCAGCAGGACAGTCCACATACACTGCTACTCTGTTAGAGACAGGGGAGGTGAACGATCTTATCATGTTATTGTGACGGACAGAGTAACAGTAACGACCAATATGATAATCATCACGTTCATCATCACAGTACAGACTCCAGGACCGATCATTACGTCCAAACACACAGTCATCACTGTTTCCTTTCCTGCTGATTCCTCTGTAACTCACTGATATATCAACATGTTCGTTATAATCGACCTCCCAGTAATGGCGACCAGTCAGAGGATTACTACACAGCAGCTGAGGACAGTCATCAAATCTGTCTGGATGATCAGGATATGGCTGCTCCTCCTTCACACCTGTCACCGACTTATTGTTCTGATACAGTTCTAGTTTTCTGTTAACTGTGTTTGTGTCCAGTGTGAGTTCACAGGAATCTGATGGAGAGAAAAAGACACAGCAGCAGTTTATCATCAGACACCTGAAGTCTAAATATTAATAATTAGATACATTTATTAATAGGTATTAATGAATGAGGAAGATATATCAGCCTGAGCAGAAAAAATAAATCTTTTGTCAGGCCGAGTAACACCCCTTAACTGTGATATAATGAGCACAGCAACAGCATTAACATTTGTGAAATTCGGAGTCCTTTCTACAGGTGATGTTTAAAAGTAAATAACTCCTAGCAAGATGATCTGTTTTCAAACGAAAATGTATAAATTGATTTATTTTTGTTTAGCGAATGCAAAGTCCTTTAGCCAAGCAGTTGCCTCTTGCTCTGCTGTATGAAGGGTGACGAGTCCTCCTTTAAGTTTTTGTAGAGGGCTTCAATGATGTGATGCGATCATTATAAATTGATAAAGAAAATCAATGATGGAAGAAAATAACATGTGAAGCTCGTTCGATTGGCTTCATAGGAAATGGCAGTAGAATGCCTTTTCCAAAGCTTAGCAATGAAACAAGGGGTTGTTCTAACAGCTTTAATTCTGTGTTTGTGTCGCAATGTTCCTCATATCTATACAGTTAAATGATGACACATTTAGTCTCCATCAGTCAAACTGAATCCAGACTTACACTTCCTCAGACCAGGTTTCAGCCACTGCTCTCCACCGGGGTCCATCCTGGAGGAAGAAACACAGTCAGAATGATTTTCTATCAACATGAGTCCTAACTGCTGTTCAACATGAAGCAGTGTTCCTCCGTTTGTCAGTGTGACAGAGAAACAGGCTCAAACTCATCTGTGTTAACTGTCTTCATTATATCACTGCTGTCTGCCACAAATCTCCAGATGTAATGTTTGGGTTGGTTTTTACCAGAAAAATCACTTTTCTTGTGGCGCTTGATGATATTTTTGAAGGAAGTCCACTTCTAGGCAGATGTTAAGTCATTCTTAAAGCTCTCCATTTGTAGATGATTTGATTCACGGTGGACCGATGGAGCTCAAACTTTTTTATATGAATTTATAGCTGTCCCCAGACAAATGTGCAGCATCACAACTCTATTCCTGAAATCCTCTGAGATTTTTTTTCCCCTTTTGGCATGTCTGACCTGTATGGGTTCACTTTGTTGAGCCTAAACTGACTTGTTTTTTTCCTTTGTTATACCTTGTGCCACCCAATTTCTTCCCTAAAGATCTCTAATTACATTGGTCCATTTCATAATATAATATCAGAATTAATGAGAAAAAACATATGTCCTTCATGATGATGGACCAGAGTGGAAGCACAGCAGCAGTGTGTGAGCTCTTGTTGTCTGTTCATACCTGAGAGTCTCCAGTCCCAAGAGGGGATCCTCCAGCAGCTTCACTCCTGAGTCTCCTGGATGGTTGTAGCTCAGGTCCAGCTCTCTCAGATGGGAGGGGTTGGACTTCAGAGCTGAGGCCAAAGACATACAACCTTCTGTTGTCACCAGACAGCCTGACAGACTGGAATTTGAAAAATATCATGAATTCAGTATTTTAGAAATCATGTCATCGGGGAATAAATCCTACATATGTTGACTTCTCAACATTATCCTAAAGCTGGATGAGCAGTATTTAAAAGATAAGTTGTTCAACATATTTATTTTGACCTGAGGGTTTCCAGTTTACAGTGTGGACTCTTCAGTGCAGCAGACAGATGTTTCACTCCTGAATCCTGCAGGTCGTTGTTACTCAGGTCCAGCTCTCTCAGACTAGAGGAGGAGCTGAGAACTGAGGACAGAGCTTCACAGCTTTTCTCTGACAGGTTACAGACACTCAGCCTGAAGGGGAATCAGTGAAAAAAAAGCCAGATTTGTGGCTGTCCAATCAGCAAACAGGGCGTGTGACTGAGAACAATGACGTTGAGGTCGTGCGCCAGTTTCAGTTGTAGTCAGAAGCCGGCGCATGACATACGTCACGACCAAACTTTATGCGATTGGTTGGCAGATACAGGGTGACACTGGGCAGATCCAATAGTTTTAAACTTCAATAGACACGCACCTTGAAGTGAGTTTACGTTTGTCAATTGGTCGATTCCAGACCTTCTGTACAAATGAAAAGACGTTTGATGGTCTGGTAGGACCAGGCTAAGATTTTATTCTATTGAAGGTTAAAATTTATGAATAATTAGGGGCGCGGCCTCTTGAGTGACAGCTAGCTGGTCCTCACTTTGTCTCGGAGGTATACGTCAGCTAGATGGGCGTATCTCCCTCCCCCCAACGTCAACGTCGATGCCCTTTTTTGGTAAGATGAAATGAGGCGGAGTCAAAATCTGACAAGATGGCGACGCGCATAAAGGAGTAGGATTGGATGCAGTTGAAATAACTGAGGTCAGCCCGGATGCTTCATCCATTTTACACATCTATGAGTGATACAGTTGAATCAACCACTGTACGATTTAAATGTGATTGTTTCCTGATTTATTTACAGGTTTCTGAACAATAACAAAACATTTTGTTTTCGATTAAACTGAAACATACTCATGGGAAAGGTTATAAAAGAAAAATGTTCTTACTCTTTCAGGCCCTATAATAATCTATATCCTGACCTGAGGGTTTCCAGTTTACAGTGTGGACTCTCCAGGGCAGGAGACAGATGCTTCACTCCTGAATCCTGCAGGTCGTTGTTACTCAGGTCCAGCTCTCTCAGACTAGAGGAGGAGCTGAGAACTGAGGACAGAGCTTCACAGCTTCTCTCTGACAGGTCACATCCATTTAGCCTGGAGGAGAATTAGTGAACAAAATTGTTTATCATATACAATAATTAAGCACAATTGAATCGTTTCATTCCTCCACCTACAGAGCTTTGGTGCAGGCTTTGACCACTGGCAGCATCGTCAGAAAAACCCCGTGAGAAGCAGAGTATTTTTTCAGGTCAAACACGTCCAGATCTTTTTCTGATGACAGTAAGATGAAGGCCAGAGCTGACCACTGAGCATGAGAAAGTTTATCTGTGGAGAGACTTCCTGAACTCAGGGACTGTTGGATCTCTTCCACTAGAGAACTATCGTTCAGTTCATTCAGACAGTGGAACAGATTGATGCTTCTCTCTGAAGACAGTCTCCCACTGATCTTCTTCTTGATGTACTCAGCTGTTTTCTTGTTGGTGTCTGAGCTGCTTCCTGTCTGTGTCAGCAGACCTCTGAGGAGACTCTGATTGGTCGGCAGTGAAAGACCCACGAGGAAGCGGAGGAACAAGTCCAGGTGTCCATTTGGACTCCGTAAGGCCTTGTTAACAGCACTCTGGTAGAACTGTGTCTCTGCAGATTCATCAGTAGTTTTCTGAGAGGTTGTTTGTTCTTCTGACATCAGATTGACTCCAGAGTTGATGAACGTCAGATGGACATGAAGAGCAGCCAGAAACTCCTGAACGCTCAGATGGACGAAGCAGAACACCTTGTCCTGGTACAGTCCACTCTCCTCTCTAAAGATCTGTGTGAACACTCCTGAGACCAATGAGGCTGCTGTGATATCGATGCCACATTCTGTCAGGTCTGATTCATAGAAGATCAGGTTTCCTTTCTGCAGCTGCTCAAAAGCCAGTTTTCCCAGAGACTCGATCATCTTCCTGCTCTCTGGACTCCAGTGTGGATCGGTCTCAGCTCCTTCATCGTACTTGACAGTCTTCCGTTTGGCCTGAACCACCAGGAGGTGGATGTACAACTCAGTCAGTGTCTTGGGCAGCTCTCCTCCCTCTCCGGTCTTCACATTCTTCAGAACTGTAGCAGTGATCCAGCAGAAGATTGGGATGTGGCACATGATGTGGAGGCTTCGTGATATCTTGATGTGGGAGATGATTCTGCTGGCCTGCTCCTCATCTCTGAATTTCTTCCTGAAGTAGTCCTCCTTCAAAAAGTTCAAATTTCAATGTACTTCACGATAAGATACAATTGTTATGATACATACAAGTGCAGCTAATCAGACAGATGCTAACAGGCTCAATGTTTTTTTTTGAATGTGTAAATTGCCACGGACCTTGTTGTAGCATTTATTCACAGTTTAAGGTTAACTATGTTTTTGAAGTTGACATTGGGTTGCCTCTGGCTCATTGCAATCATTTTTAAATAAATCTAAAAGTCAAGTTATTAAAGTAACTTGCTGTCCATTCATTTGATTCCTGATTAAACAACACTGGTATGTTGTTTGATCAAAATGATAGAATAAATAAAAAACAATAATAATAATAAATAACATGCTCAATCTCAAACCTCTCTTATCTCAAAAAATGTTATTAATTGCGATTAACTATGGATATGCCTTGAATGATCACGACTGTAAAAAAAAATCTAATATACAGTTTTACTATAAATACTAATGAGATCAAAGTGCAAGAGATGTAACAAATGGTGCTTCTGATGTAGATGTCATTACCTTCTGTGGGTCAGTGAACCCTCTGACCTCTGTCACCATGCCAACACAGTCAGGAGGGATCTGATTGGCTGCTGCAGGTCGTGTGGTTATCCAGAGGCGAGCAGAGGGAAGCAGTTTCCCCCTGATGAGGTTTGTCAGCAGCACATCCACTGAGGTGGACTCTGTCACATCAGTCAGGATCTCATTGTTGTTGAAGTCCAGAGGAAGTCGACACTCATCCAGACCGTCAAAGATGAACACAACCTGGAACTCTTTAAAGTTGCAGATTCCTGCGTCTTTTATTTCAGTGAAGAAGTGATGAACAAGTTCCACTAAGCTGAACTTTTTTTCTTTCAGTACATTCAGCTCTCTGAAAGTGAATGGAAATATGAACTGTATGTCCTGGTTGGTTTTGTCTTCAGCCCAGTCCAGAGTGAACTTCTGAGTTAAGACTGTTTTCCCAATGCCAGCCACTCCCTTTGTCATCACTGTTCTGCTTGGTTCATCTCTTCCAGGTGGGACTTTAAAGATGTCTTCTTGTCTGATGGTTGTTTCTGGTCGGTGTGGGTTCCTGGATGCTGTTTCAATCTGTCTGACCTCATGTTCATCATTGACCTCTCCAGTCCCTCCCTCTGTGATGTAGAGCTCTGTGTAGATCTGATTCAGAAGGGTTTGGTTTCCTGCTTTAGCGATCCCCTCAAACACAACCCTGAACTGCTTTTGCAAGATAGACTTGTGTTCACTTTGACACACTGCAACTCTGGCTCCTGAAAGAACAAAGAACAAACGTTATTAGTAATTGGATGCTACAGTAAAACTGATGAATCCAATTTTTAACTCTATTTTCATCTTCCAGTGAATCTCATCAGAACATCAGTTGTGAACAGTATAAACACTGGACGCTTTTTTTCCAGGCCCATTTACAATGACGCTATCGACAGGTGTGTAGATATTAGCTGATTTTGAAGTCAGAAACAACAGAGATGTTTTGGATAACAATGACTGAATATGCCTTCCATTAGTTGATTCTAAAATCAGTGTCCTTGTTGACCTCTCCAGTCTCTTGCAGTGTGATGCAGAGCTCTGTGTAGACCTCATCTAAAAGTTAAAATGTTTTGCTTTTGTGATTGCTGTAAACAAATAATGATACTTTTTTCTCAGAGTGGTTCTAAGTTTTTCCCGATTTAGCAGCAATCTCTGAATGTATTTGCCTGTAATTCAATACGCGAACAATGAATACTTTGTTTCTAGGAAGGACTAACTTTACCTAACTTCTCTTGGTCCCATTTGTTCATGCAGGAGCTGTGTACATTAAGCCCATCCCTGCTCCTTACCATGACTAAATACTGGGGGAGCTCAAGGTGAAATAACCATGACATTTAGCTGAACATATTTTTTTTAAATCAACATGTCATCAGATTAATTTCAAGATTGTATCAAAAAAAGATATTTACTGTACACACAAAACATTATTTTCTTGTTTTTTGAGAATACACTTATTTTTGTTAAAAGAAAAGCAGATTCAGTATCTCTACTCTGTCCTATACAACTTCTGCTAGTGTTTTGATATCCCCTTCAATCTTTACATCACTCACCTGTGGGTTCTGACATGGTGTTTGGTAATTTTGTCACCAGATCATTTCTATTTATTTTGACCAAAACCTTCCTGGTCACTTCAATAGACTGTGTGACGTAGGTCTGGACGATCTGATCCACAGTTTGTGTTCGCAAATCTTTTTCCAGTTGAAACGGAGGGATTGGTTCAACGTTGGGAAGAATTGGCTGCTGCAGAAACCAGTTGAAGCTTTGAAATTCCTCCTTATCTAAACATTTCAAAATGTTAAAGAGGACCTCTTTAATATTTGTCATCTCTTCGCCCTGCAAATATCTGAGAGATACAAAAAGGAAATAACTTCAGAGAAAAATTCTACTTAAAGGTGCAGTGTGTAATATGACATCATCAAGAAAGTTCTACAAAGTTCTAGAATGCAACACTCCCTGGGTAACCCCAACCCTTTAGAATAATAACAGAAGCTACAGTGGCCTTCAAGGAGAAGAACAATTCTACATTTTATACAATGCTCCTGATGACATTCCAACTTTGACACTTTCAAGATGGCGCCACTAGGCCTTGGTCCAAGATATGCCGAAATATGGACATATATGAGACCCTTTCTAAGGGGAATAATAATAATAATAAAAAAAATGTTCAGCTATTATGCACTAAATTAAATGTACTTATGGATATTATAATTACTTTCTACAAATTCTGCTGGGAAATAAAACCCAAAATTCTACACACTGCAGGTTTAATTTTTAGATTTTAAACACTATTAAAACAGATAATCAGACGGTTCATCTTTGAACCCAATAGACCAGTTACTCTTATGTCTCGTTTCCACCGAGTAGAGCGGGTTTGGTCCGGTTATTTTGGATTTCCATTTGCCAAAAGTTGGGCAGGGTACGGATATAAGCGTGCCTAACCACTCTAAGCCGCTCCTATTTTCTGTACTCCTCCGTTGGGGTAGCAGCCACCTGAAAGCCGAAAAGGTGGAGCTACACATGCTGTCTGTTTATTGGTCGAAATAATCATTTCCGCCATGTCTAGTCACCTCGGCAAGAGTCTTGTGTTTTGGCGAAAATGTGAGCGCAGCACTGTTTATTGTGTGGTGTTTTTCTTCGTCATTAAAGCCACTACGAGTAACTTTGTCAGTTGGCGGCCCCTTTGGACAAAAGCGGTAGTATTTTTACGACGCCAACTGACGTAAAGCTGTTTTCTAGCGCGTGCCGGCCGTGCGAGTGTCAAATGATTAGGACGCAATACAGTGCATGTCCGTGTGTTGAAAGTCTGAGGGCACCGGACTCTTTTCAGCTCTGTGAGAGTAGTTAGTGACACTGCATCAACTAATGCCAATCAGTGCTACACACACCTGATTGCAATGAGTTGATGCAGTGTCACCTAACTACTCTCACGGAGCTGAAAGATTCCGTGTCCTCACAGAAAGCGAGAGATGGCAGTTAGTTAGTATGGATCACGATGAGGTAATGTGGTTATGTTGTTGTAAATAATGACTATTTCAGATGAATAATGGTCATCTGATGATGCTGGTGAGGCAAAGTAAACTTTGTTTTAGTACTGCTCATTAATTTAGGAGTAAACACTGCAGTCTAGGTTCGCTGCGTGAAATTGTGTACACGTTGCTTGGCAACGCCCTCCCTTCCGTCTATCACTCTCCCTTTTAACTTTTCTTCATTGCATTTTGTTTTTTTTTCTTTGATGGTTCAGCCCCGTTATCAGTCATTATGAACAAACAACTGTCTCAAACAAGGCTCCCGCTCCCCTTCCCTCACCTGGAGGGATATGCTTCTCAAATCGCGTTGCTGCGCTACACTGAAATCTGCGACCAATACGAATATGTGACCATAGAGCCTGCACGAGCGAACCGAAAATCGGACTGGTTGTGCGACCGGACCAAAAGCAGTAATAAAAACGTCTTTCTTTGCACTGATGGTCTTCTTTGCTGTTAAAGGTAATTTATGTCTATGGCTTGACCACAGTTGTTCCACAGCCCGATAGTTTGACCCATATTCTGGCGGAGGCTATCACAGTCCAGCCTAAACCCCGCCCTACCAGTAAGGGTAGGGTCGGCGGTGGAAACACCACAAGATTCTTAAAAGTGAGCTGTCCCGCTCTGAGCCGCTCCGACCCGACCCGCTCTACTCGGTGGAAATGAGGCATTAGTGGAAACACACACACACACACACACACACACACACACACACACACACACACACACACACACACACACACACACACACACACACACACACACACACACACACACACACACACACACACACACACACACACACACACACACACACACTATGAGTATGAATAATGACAGTTCAGTGATTTGAGTCATGGACAGTTAGAGATCCTCATGTCACCTCTGAGCTTTGGTCTGGCCGCCATGTTCCCCTCCCTCCTCTCTGTCCTCACTCTGATCCATGCTGCTCCACTCACATCAGCTCTCACACAGTTTCCCCTGGAGAGAATAACAGATTCCATGTGACACATATATAATGGAATATAAGTAGTAAGGCTCTCAGGCATTCTGGATTGAGATGCAGTATTAATCTCTTGGATTGTTCAAAACTTTCTGCACATTCAAAACATTTGATATGTTTGAGATAAATATTTTAGGAATCATGTTCATCTCAACAATAAATCGATAAGTGAATGAGATCTTGTTAAAGCCCCAGATGTTCAGTTGGAGAAGAAAGCAGAATATTTAAACTGACTGTTCCTTGGAGGGATGATTTATAATGATTTGATTAGATTTTTTATCCTGATCAATATTGTTATCATCATTATTATCAATGTCATTATTATTGTTTATAATTATTTCTGTTGTTTTTCTATATTGAATGTGTGTTGTATGTGTGTATGCATGTAGGCATATGAATGCAGATATGCATGTGTGTATGCATGTAGGCCTATGGATGCAGATATGCATGTGTGTATGTATGTGTGTATGCATCTGTTCATGTTGGTTGAGGGAAGGGTTGGGGGATATACGGACACTCCGTTTACAGTTTGTTGATTGTTGTAGACCAGATAACAAGACTGAGAGAAAAAAAGCCCCAGGCTCCAAAATTTAAATCTCCCAAAAAGAAACTAGATCAAATTAACATCGATAATTAGTCACCCAATCTAGTTCAGAAAAGACCTGGAGGTAAGAGAGTGAAGTTGTTTAACATATATATATTGTTGAGGGGGAGACGTTTACCTATCTACACCTATGCTGCTTCATCTCAGTGTTAGGCGAATGCAGTCAGACAGTGAGTGATAGGAAGCTTCCATCAGCTGCTGTACTTCTACTATCAGGCCACTAGATGGAGCCATGAAGCTGCAGTGAAGTGGAGAGCAGCTCAGCACACACACACACACACACACACACACACACACACACACACACACACACACACACACACACACACACACACACACACACACACACACACACACACACACACACACACACACTGCACAGGGAGGTTCACTTTATATAATATTGTTTTGTTGTGTTCGACTTAAGACTATGTGAATCTATGTTTCTTCATATTCTCTGTGTGTGGTGTGGAGGAGCTACAGCAGCATTTCACTGGTCAATCTTTAGGTGTTTATTGATCGGACAGATTTAGTTACTTCATACAATCAGATTATTAAAAGAAAATATGATCAACTACTAAATTAAGAATGATTACAGGATAAACTGCCCATCAGTAAATAACGTAGTTCAAACCAATGTTTTTATTCTACCTGTGTGAGCCACTTCATAGACAATATATTGTCTTATTTGTATCATTTCAAACGTCCTCTGTTTTAATACAGCTGACATCCTGCAGATGTGCCAGTGCATCTTGGGAAATTGAGTCTTTCACTGAATGTGTTCATTTACTTCACTACCAAATCATGGGGAGGCTGAGTGACACTACAATGTACCGTCATATTTTACTTCTTGTTTAAATACTGTGTGAGTAAAATGTGTATCAACAAAGTGACAAGCTGTCAGATACATGTAACAATGAGTCGCAGTAGAGGAAGTGCTCAGCTCCTTAACTGCCGTTAACGTACTAACAGCAAACTGTCAGATTAGATTATTGCATCAACACACTGATATGTAACAGGACTTTATGGCTGAACCGGGTCTACACTTTGAGCTTGTTTATATAATATTATAATATTATATGACATCAGCACAAAATGGTGGCTCGTGGTTAATGGCTGCTGGTTCACCTCCTTCGTCTCAGTGAAACTCAGAGTTGTGAGTTTGGACAGACACAGATCTTTTCTGTTTCTAGTGATGCTAAGTGGCTAAGCTAACGACAGCTGCTGTTAAGTAAACAGTTCAGAGTTGTTTCTTTACCTTTTAGATGGAGTGTTGGAGGAGAAAACAAACTGCACCACAGCTTTCGGACAAAGAGGAAGTCAACTTAAAGCAGGAACCACCCAGAGAGGCGCGGCCACTTGAGTAATATCTGCAGGCTTCCTGTCAGGCTGTATACAGCAAAGACAGCAGGCTCGCTCCAACCCAGCTGTGGCTCAACTCTACAGTAAAATAAACTAAGAATTTCAAACAATAACAGTTGTGTTATACAATCCATGAGCCACCACTGAATGCTTACACCGACAGCTTTGTAAATACTCATGCAATTATTCATGGGGCGACAGAAGTTATTCACTATAGCTTTAACGAAATGTGACCACAGAGCAGCCCAAGACTTTGGAACCAACAGCTGAAGTCAATCATTAACAGACAGAATAAAACCTGAAACCTTTATGATAAGGCAAGCAAGGCAAGGCAAGTTTATTTATATAGCATAATTCAGACACAAAGCAATTCTAAGTGCTTTACAAGGGGCTTTTCAAGATAAGACATAAGGTGACAAGGCTCCATGTAATACTGCAGGCTGTTGTGTCTCTGTGATGGAAGTGTTTCAGCAGTGTTCATGAGGACAGGACATATTTTCATGATTAAAGTTATTTATTTTCTATTTATTTGCTACTACTCGTGCCCATGATTACGTTCGTAATATTTGCAACACAGGGAAATGTTTAGTTAGTATTAAAGTAAAAGTTATATAATTTATCTTCAAAAAGAGCAAGCAAACACTCATTGAGTGAAACAATCGGCACAGACAGCTCCATTGACGCAGTGAATGGAGTCCCCTCTTTGATAGGTAGATATTGCTCAAGGATTCAAGTCCCCTCTTGGTAACTTCTCCAAAACATTTTTAAAGCACATTTAAAGTAATGTTATGACAGAATGCCTTTTAAGTAAATATTCTTATTGTGTTTTTGTATTTTTAAAATGAATATAAATAGAAGTCCACACTTGGTCGATATAGTTAGACAGACCCCTGTTGTGTATATGTGTGTGTACTGTTCACAGGTGTTAACAGTGGACCTTAGTGTCACAACACTCACACCAACAGTGGACTACAGATTTAACAGTGGACATTTTTCAGTTCCCCTCTTGGACATGTTTTAAATCATGTTAAAAAGTGTGTGTGTGTGTGTGTGTGTGTGTGTGTGTGTGTGTGTGTGTGTGTGTGTGTGTGTGTGTGTGTGTGTGTGTGTTGCTCTCCACTGGTCACTGTCAGTAACTACAGCAGTGATCACCACTACACATTAGTACAGTACACAGAACCAGAACCAAAGCTTGAGACACTAGATGATTGGATGCCTCCGTTGTCAAGTCGGCCAGTATACAGGGCAGAGCGGAAGATCTGGCACGGATCACACAGGAGAATGCCAGGTCACCGACAGGAAGGGCAGGTATTAAGCTCAACCATGACTATTAACTGGCATAAGCATGAGTCTCAGAAAAGACACCCTTGTAACCAATCTAAGCGTTCCCAAGTGAAAATAAAATATATTTGAGTGTAATTTTTCAAAGTAAATTAGTGAACTTTATATGTATTTTAAAACAGTATATTTAAGTTGTGTTCAAATGAACCACTTAAGTTGTACTTTGAATATTAAAAGCGGCACATAAGGTGTATGCTTAAATACAGTATGGTACATTACAAAGTATAATAAATAAACTTAGAAAAAATACATTTCAGTATATTTTATTTTCACTTGGGTTAGAATATTATATAAAACCAATCAAAAATAGGATTTATATTACAGAAATGTCAACTATCTATCTATCTATCTATCTATCTATCTATCTATCTATCTATCTATCTATCTATCTATCTATCTATCTATCTATCTATCTATCTATCTGAGCATACTGAACTCTCCAATGTGAGTGCTGCCCACTCATGATCCAAGATGGCAGCACGCCTGTACCTGTGTGACTGACTACCTGTGTAACCTGTGTGTGTCTAACTGTGTGAGTGGCTAGTGTCAGTGTTAAGGATATATCTGTTCATTTACAACATAACCTACCGACCAATTTGCAAGTTGTTTGGAAAATACAGCCACTACTTAATGCCTGTTGTCTGAAGATCCGTGACTGGAAACGCAGTTTGGAAACTGTCTCAGTCCGAGCATTCAAATTGACGCTTTACTAAAGCATGACCAGACCGGACACATACAAGCCCGTTTGAATGGGAGCCCGTCCGTCGTGCTGTGAAATTGGATCATCTGTGCGGTGTATCCTTAATTGTCGCTGATTGTGGAGGACCCGGAGCGCTCCGTCTGTCAGGACGAAGAAGCGCTGTTCTCCCGGACCTGCTGGAACGCTGACGCATCGGTGATTTTGATGGGTCCAAATTTCCGATGACAAAGGAAAGTGCTTCTATCTTTGGATGCTGATGTTTGAAACTGTAATCCATTTGTTTTTAGCCGCTGACTAGTCCGGAGTTTAATTCATTTATTCCGAATGTTTTGTTTCACCGACCTCTCTTCCTGTTTATGTGCGACGTCACGCAACGTCATTAACTGAGTCGGCAGAGGCTCAGGTGAACGAGAAAACGCGGACTGGATTATTCTTGCGCTAACTTGTCAGCATGTTTTTCTCAGCACCTCTTCTACTTTTATTGACTGTTCTTCAACAACACAAGACGCAAGAAATATGTGGAGACTTAATCGTGCCTCATCATTCTTTGTCTCCTCAAAAATGCACAAACTGGGAAAAACCTCAATGGAGCTGTCCCAACTGGATTGATCAAAATGAGGATCGGACTCATTATTTTACTAACATATTTAGCGCATATGACTGGTTGTTTTCGTTGTATTCTTCTCACACAGGTGGACAGGGGGTTAGGTATACTCAAGCAGTACCTACTCAAAACTCTTTGAAAAGAAAGTGTTTTATTGTTCTCTTGCTTTTATTGTCAGGAAATGTTGAACCTAACCCCGGCCCTGATTTTAATTATCTGAGTACCCCCTGTGATTTTAAAGCTAGATCTGGGCTTGGTGTTATTCATGTAAACGTTAGAAGTTTACTTCCTAAACTGGATCTTGTAAAAATTTGGGCTAAAACGTCTGACACTGACGTTCTTGTATTGACAGAAACATGGTTAAATAAATCTGTCACAGACAAAGATATTGCAATTAAGGGCTACAATGTTTTTCGTTGTGACCGTCCTAGGAAGGGTGGTGGCATTGCCATTTTCACAAAAAACAAATTTCAGACTACCCTTCTTTCATCTGTATCTCTGAGCAGACAATTTGAGTTTCTTGCCTTGAAGTTGGAACTGCTTAAAGGCCATTCTATCACCATTGCTGGTTGTTATAGACCCCCCTCAGCAACCAGTGAGGCCCTGTCATCATTAAATAAACAACTATTAACCTTAGACTTTAATGAGATTCTCCTCACTGGGGATTTTAACTGGGACTGGTTATCCTCTGCCTCTGACAGTTTTAAATCAACCTGTGATTCATTTAATCTTACTCAATTAATCGATAGCCCAACTCGTCCAAATATTAAATGTCCAGAGAAATCTTCCCTTATTGATTTATTTTTAACAAACACTCCTCATAAATATTCAGATGTAGGCATTTTTGCTAATGATATGAGTGACCATTGTGCTATAGCCGTAGTAAGGCAAGCCAAGCTCCCAAAATCAAGGTCTCGAATTATTTTTAAACGAGATTTAAAGCATTTTTGTGAGCAAGCTTTTCACCATGATCTGTGGGACTTTGATTGGTCCAGGATCTCTCTTTTTAATGATGTAGAATTGGCATGGAAATACTTTCATGATGCTTTCAGCAATATCATTAATAAACATGCCCCTTTCCGCAAATTTCGAGTTAAAGGTCGAGATAATCCTTGGTTTTCCTCTCAGCTGTCTAGTCTACAACAAGAAAGGGATATTGCCTGGGCTAAGGCCAGAAAATCCAACTCTCATGCTGACTGGCTGATTTTCAGACAGCTGCGAAACCGCTTTACCTCTCGTGTCAAACAGGTTAAAGCTGAATACTACCTCTTAAAAACCACTAGCGACTTAAATGATCCTAAAAAATTCTGGAAAACCATCAAATCTTCTTTTGGAAATGTGGCCACAAACGACCTACCAACATGTATTGTAAAGGATTCATGTAGGCTGACTGATAAATTAGAAATTCTTAATTGCTTCAATGAACATTTTGTCTCCTCCGGTTCTCAATTTGAGTCTTTACATCAGGACTCTAATAATATGCAGAATACTTCTCCATCTCCACTCCCAAATAACGATTGTGTTCAATCTTTTAATATTGTTCCACTGGACGTAATTGAGGTCTATAGAGCCCTAAAACATTTGGACCCTGCTAAATCTGCAGGTCCTGACAAGCTTGAACCATTATTTTTGAAGTTGGCTGTAGATTTCATAGCAGAACCGCTTACCCATATTTTTAATTTGACATTTTCTAATAATGAGATTCCTAACATTTGGAAATCTGCCTATGTCCTGCCTTTGTTGAAAGGAGGTGATCCTACAGTTTTAAACAATTACAGGCCTATTTCTAAACTATGTGTTTTAGCCAAAGTCCTTGAAAAGTGTGTCAGTGACCAACTGAAAGACTTTTTAGACGTGAATAATATTTTATCCCAACACCAGTCAGGTTTTAGAAAACGACACAGCACAATTACTGCAACATTAAAAGTTGTTAATGATATAATTGAATCACTGGATTGTAAAAAGTATTGTGCTGCTGTTTTTATTGATCTTTCCAAGGCATTTGATACTGTAGACCATGTCACCTTGGTAGACAGGCTACTCAAGATTGGTTTATCTAGGCAGGCTGTACACTGGTTTTCTAATTATTTGTCAGTAAGAACGCAATGTGTCCAGTTTGCTGGGTCCTCGTCCTCCTCTCTCCCTGTGTCAAAGGGCGTGCCCCAAGGCTCCATATTAGGGCCATTGTTGTTTTCTATTTATGTAAACAATCTTTGTGACTCAATAACCAATGCTGCCTGTCATTTTTATGCAGATGACACTATTATTTATTGTTCATCCCCATCAGTGGCAGACACTTTTCATTTCCTGCAGTCTGCTTTGGACGTTCTGCAGTCACAGCTGACAAAATTGAAATTGGTTTTAAATACAGATAAAACTAAATTAATGCTTTTTTCAAATGGAAAAGCTTTACCAAAAGTTTTGCCAAAGCTTTTAACTAGTCATGGGACCGAAATTGAAAGGGTCAATTCGTACAAATACCTGGGTTTCATTATTGATGAAAAATTGTCTTTTAAACTTCATATTGAAAAACTGGTCTCCAAATTAAAAATTAAATTAGGTTTCTTTTTTAGAAATAAATCATGCTTCTCATGGCAGGCCAGGAAACGTCTGTTCACTGCGACCTTTTTACCGTTGTTAGATTACGGTGACCTGCTGTTCATAAACGCCCCTGACCAGTACCTCAAGAAATTGGATACCGTCTACCACTGTGCTCTGCGATTTTTAACTGGCTGTGGAAATCGTGTCCACCATTGTACCCTGTATGCCACTGCAAAATGTCCATCGCTATCTGTACGCAGACTCTCACATTGGTTGTTTTTTGTTTACAAGTGTCTCATTGGGCTGGTCCCTTCATATCTATGTGTTTACATGTCCACAAACAAATGTAGCTATGGTTTGCGTTCTAGGGATGTGTTACAGATGTTGGTACCCAGAGCTAGAACTGACTTAGGGAAAAAGGCCTTTAAATATGCTGCGCCTTCTGCCTGGAACACTGTGCAAAAGCAGCTGAAGCTGCCGGAGCTGGTCACCTTGGGAGAATTCAAAGGAATCCTGAAGGACAGAGAAGATAGTTCTCTTGGTCAATGCAATTGCTTGTAAAGCTATTTTCTGATAACGGCCGGGTTTATTCATTCATCTGTCACCAGTTTATTTATTTAATTTTTAACTGTACTCATTTCAATCTTCATATAGTCTTGTCCCTGATCTTGTATTGTACTTTACCTAACGTTGAATGTGGTGTATGAGAATTGTGGTTGATTGTTCTTATTGTATCATGGTGCTGCCTTCTTGGCCAGGTCATTCTTGAAAAAGAGATTTTAATCTCAATGAATTTTACCTGGTTAAATAAAGGATATTGATTGATTGAACTGTTTGTAAACGGTAAACTCTCAGACACACATTTTTAACATGTATTATTTATCAATCTGAAATAGATTTACATTTGTAAAAATATGTAGAAAGTTCACGTTACACAAATGAAACAAATTGACTTTTTTGTCTTTAAATCTTTATTGAATGAAATTATAACAACTACAGTCATTAGAAACCAAAGAATCCAATATTTAAAATCCTGTGAATTAACACTGGATTTCTTTTCGTGCACACAGTACGGAAAGGTAGGGGATCATGACAAGATTTTCACTGATTTTGACAACAATTGATTTTGATAACAAACGTTCTCCAGAATCACTGACTTCACAAATACAACATTACATCCAAAACATCATAAAGACACGTAAAAGCAAACATTCAAAGCAAATTAAAACACAGAACAATAGTAAAAGTTCTAGTTGACACTACTGGGATAGAACACTCAACTAGAGATCAGACCAAAGAAATGCTTCCCACCTCTACCCCAGCGCCTCCTGTGACTGTATTTGTCTATCAATGTCATTTCTGTTGTTGCTTGCTCTGTTCTGAACCCCAGGGGGTCCTTGCTGCAGCTCTCTCTGCCTTAAGCCACGTGTGTATGCAGACGGTGGGGAGATCCCAGATCAGTGCCAAGAATTTTTACTTCAAAGTCCTTTCTGCTAATTGAAATACATGTTTCTTTTGACTAAAGTATTCCCGACTGAAATACATTCATAGTTACGTTCTGATCCAAGAATAAATGTATTAAAGTGAAAATCAAAGTAATCACAATTAGTAAAAGTTCAGCCCTGAGGAGATCATTTAACCATCTCTAAGAAAAACTCATTCCTGACATTAAAGTCACAGTCAGTGAGTCAGATATGAACTAAGTGAAGCCTCGTCCACCACCAATATTTAAACCTCAGGACTGGAAGGTGTCTCCCTCCTACACATCACACAGAGACACTGAGCAGTCATGTGTCCAGAACTTAAACCCAGGGTACAGAGGTTCAGTGAATGTGGTGTTGATGGTGTGGATGTGGATCAGTGAGTCAGAGAAGACTCTGTAGAAGGACAGAGAGCCAGCAGGACAGTCCACATACACTGCTACTCTGTTAGTGCGAGTGCTGAGGGAGATGTGTGTCCTACTATTATTGTGCCAGACATGGTAACCACCTTCATGGCAGCCCAGACTCCAGGACTGATCATTACCTCCAAACATAGAGTCAGGACTGTCTCCTTTCCTGCTGATTCCTCTGTAACTCACTGATATACCAACCCATCCGCTCCATTCGACCTCCCAGTAATGGCGACCAGTCAGACCATTACTACACAGCAGCTGAAGCCTGTAGTCAAATCTCTCTGGATGATCAGGATATGGCTGAAAATCCTCCACCACATATGTCACCTTCCTATTGTTGTCAGACAGTTTGAGTTGTCTGTGTAGTGAGTTTGTGTCCAGTGTGAGTTCACAGGAATCTGATGGAGAGAAAAAGACACAGCAGCAGTTTATCATCAGACACCTGAAGGCTTTATTCTGTGTCTGTCTTTTGATGTTTTGATGTTTTTAATTTCTATCCTTATTATCAAAGGCGCTGATGTAGAAATGATTCTGGGTGTAACTTCAGGTTGGTGAGTGGAAGTAGCATTTAAGGGGTATGTTAATATTCTAGAGAACATTCAGCCTAGACAGCTAGCTACGGTGGGCCCCTTTGTTTACGTGCCAGTTTACGGAGCCTAGGCTGTGTATTAACACCAGGTTTCACAGGGGCAACAGCTTGAGCAGGGGACCCCAAACTTCCTTTTCCGGGCCACATTAACAGGCGATTCTCAGGCCACTGAGGTGATATAAACTCTCAACCTAGTCCTTCCGGCCGGACGCTCCTGAAGCACTAGGGATACGCCCAAAACCACCTCAACTGGCTTCTTTCAACCAAAGAAGTAGCAGATCTGCCCAGAGTTCCTCATTAATGACTGAGCTTCTCAGCCTATCTCTAAGGGAGACGCCAGCAACCGTCCTGAGAAAACCCATTTTCACCACTTGTACCAGCGATCTTGTTCTTTCGGTCATGACCTAAATGACCATAGGTGAGGGTAGGAACGAAGGTCGACCGCTAGATCGAAAGCTTTGCCTTCAGGCTCAGCTCTCTTTCAAAGCTCATCAAAGTTAAATCATGACAAATTTTGTTTCCATTTTGTCAAACTGAATCCACACTTACACTTCCTCAGACCACCAGGTTTTAGCCACTGCTCTCCACCGTGGTCCATCCTGGAGGAAGAAACACAGAATGATTTTTATATCAACATGAGTCCTAACTGCTGTTATTTATTCCCTATTTTTAATTAACTTTTAACCTTATATTATTTTACTATGGTAGTGGACCATACTCTCTTTGACCATGCTTGTTTTATGTTGATATTTGTGTTTTACTGTATGTTCTATGTTGTATTGACCAGAGAAACAGGCTCAAACTCATATGTGTTCTCTTCTTCCATGTCCAGCTACAGTAGCTTTTTTTTAAAGTTGAAAATGTTTTGCAGATATGGATAAAGATATGTCTAAATCTAATTCTCCTTATTACAACATATAAACAATAATATAATATCAACAAGAAAACAATAAGAGAAAACATACGTCTTTTCTGAAGATGGAAGGACAGCAGCAGTGTGTGAGCTCTTGTCTGTTCATACCTGAGAATCTCCAGTCTCAAGAGGGGATCCTCCAGCAGCTTCACTCCTGAGTCTCCTAGATGGTTGTAGCTCAGGTCCAGCTCTCTCAGATGGGAGGGGTTGGAGCTCAGAGCTGAGGCCAAAGACTTACAACCTTCTGTTGTGACCAGACAGCCTGACAGACTGGGATTAGAAAATATCATGAATTCAGTATTTTAGAAAATCATGTCAGCGGGGAAAACATCCTAGAGATGATGACTTGCAATACCTACAAGAGCCTAACGCTGGATGAGCAGGATTTAAAAAGTATTTTGTTAAACAAACAGATGTATTCTGACCTGAGGGTTTCCAGTTTACAGTGTGGACTCTTCAGCCCCGCAGACAGAAGCTTCACTCCTGAATCCTGCAGGTCGTTGTTACTCAGGTCCAGCTCTCTCAGACTAGAGGAGGAGCTGAGAACTGAGGACAGAGCTTCACAGCTTCTCTCTGACAGATTACAGCCACTCAGCCTGAGTGAGAATTAGTGAACAAAAAGTCAAATAAAAAGTATTTGTCATATAAAGAATTAAGCAACATTGAAATGTTTAATATGTCCACCTACAGAGCTTTGTTGGAGGCTTTGACCACTGGCAGCAGCCACAGAAGAGCCTCCTCTGAACCAGAGCATTTCGTCAGGTCAAACACGTCCAGATCTTTTTCTGATGACAGTAAGATGAAGACCAGAGCGGACCACTCAGCAGGAGACAACTTAAATTGGAAGAAAACTCCATCTCTCAGGACGTATTGCATACTCTCCACTAGAGAATGATAATTCAGCTCATTCAGACAGTGGAACAGATTGATGCTTTTCTCTGGAGACATATCCTCACTGAACTTCTTCTTGATGTACTTTACTGTTTTCTTGTTGGTGTCTGAGCTACTTCCTGTCTGTGTCAGCAGACCTCTGAGGAGACTCTGATTGGTCGGCAGTGAAAGACCCAGGAGGAAGCGGAGGAACAAGTCCAGGTGTCCATTTGGACTCTGTAAGGCCTTGTCCACAGCACTCTGGTAGAAGTGTGTCTCTGCAGATTCTTTGTCGGTGGCTCGTGATTCTTTAGACAACTGAGCCTTATTCTCGAAGATGCGTGTCAGTTTGATGACTTTAGATGTTTGTTCTTCTGCCATCAGATTGACTCCAGAGTTGATGAACGTCAGATGGACATGAAGAGCAGCCATGAACTCCTGAACGCTCAGATGGACGAAGCAGAACACCTTGTCCTGGTACAGTCCACTCTCCTCTCTAAAGATCTGTGTGAACACTCCTGAGACCAATGAGGCTGCTGTGATATCGATGCCACACTCTTTCAGGTCTGATTCATAGAAGATCAGGTTTCCTTTCTGCAGCTGCTCAAAAGCCAGTTTTCCGAGAGACTCGATCATCTTCCTGCTCTCTGGACTCCAGTGTGGATCTATCGCGAGACCTTCATCATACTTGACGTTCTTCAGTTTGGTCTGAACCACCAGGAGGTGGATGTACATCTCAGTCAGGGTCTTGGGCAGCTCTCCTCCCTCTCCGGTCTTCACATTCTCCAGAACTGTAGCAGTGATCCAGCAGAAGATTGGGATGTGGCACATGATGTGGAGGCTTCGTGATATCTTGATGTGGGAGATGATTCTGCTGGCCTGCTCCTCATCTCTGAATTTCTTCCTGAAGTAGTCCTCCTTCAAAAAGTTCAAATTGCAATGTACTTCACGATAAGATACAATTGTTATGATACATACAAGTGCAGCTAATCAGACAGATGCTAACAGGCTCAATGTTTTTTTTTGAATGTGTAAATTGCCACGGACCTTGCTGTAGCATTTATTCACAGTTTAAGGTTAACTATGTTTTTGAAGTTGATATTGGGTTGCCTCTGGCTCATTGCAATCATTTTAAATAAATCTAAAAGTCAAGTTATTAAAGTAACTTGCTGTCCATTCATTTGATTCCTGATTAAACAACACTGGTATGTTGTTTGATCAAAATAATAGAATAAATAAAAAACAATAATAATAATAAATAACATGCTCAATCTCAAACCTCTCTTATCTCTAACTATGGATATGCCTTGAATGATCACGACTGTAAAAAAAAATCGTATGAAAGCTCTAATATAAAGTATTACTATAAATACCAATGAGATCAAAGTAAGATGTAACAAATGGTGCTTCTGATGTAGATGTTCTAACCTTCTGTGGGTCAGTGAACCCTCTGACCTCTGTCACCATGCCAACACATTCAGGAGGGATCTGATTGGCTGCTGCAGGTCGTGTGGTTATCCAGAGGCGAGCAGAGGGAAGCAGTTTCCCCCTGATGAGGTTTGTCAGCAGCACATCCACTGAGGTGGACTCTGTCACATCAGTCAGGATCTCATTGTTGTGGAAGTCCAGAGGAAGTCGACACTCATCCAGACCGTCAAAGATGAACACAACCTGGAACTTTTCAAAGCTGCAGATTCCTGCTGCTTTGGTTTCAGTGAAGAAGTAATGAACAAGTTCCACCAAGCTGAACTTTTTCTCTTTCAGCACATTCAGCTCTCTGAAAGTGAATGGAAATGTGAACTGTATGTCCTGGTTGGTTTTGTCTTCAGCCCAGTCCAGAGTGAACTTCTGAGTTAAGACTGTTTTCCCAATGCCAGCCACTCCCTTTGTCATCACTGTTCTGCTTGGTTCATCTCTTCCAGGTGAGGCTTTAAAGATGTCTTCTTGTCGGATGGTTGTTTCTGGTCTGTGTGGGTTCCTGGATGCTGTTTCAATCTGTCTGACCTCATGTTCATCATTGACCTCTCCAGTCCCTCCCTCTGTGATGTAGAGCTCTGTGTAGATCTGATTCAGAAGGGTTTGGTTTCCTGCTTTAGCGATCCCCTCAAACACAACCCGGAACTTCTTCCTCAGGTTAGACTTGAGTTCACGTTGACACTCTAAAACTCTGGCTCCTGAAAGAACAAAGAACACATGTGATTAGTAACTGGATAAAAAAAAATGATAAATCTAAATTTTAACTTTATTTTTAACTTTCATTAAATATCTTCAGAACATCAGTTGTGAACACTGGACATTAGATATATGGAGTAGATATTTGCTGATTTTGACAGAAAGTGTTTTGGATTACAATGACTGAATATGATTTTAATTAGTTGATGCCAAATCAGTGTCCCATGTTGACCTGTCCAGTCTCTTGCCGTGTGATGCAGAGCTCTGTGTCGATCTCATCTAATAGTTTAGATTTTATTTGCTTTTGTGATTTTCTAAAACAAAAACTGAAACTTTTTCCCCAACGTAAATCTGGGTTTTTCTCAGACTCAGCAACAATCTGTTGAATGAATTAGCTGATAAGTCAATCATCTTGCTAGTCTTTGATGAACCATGACATTTAGCTGAACATATATTTTTTTAAATCAACATGTCATCAGATTAATTTCAAGATAATCTTTGTTAAAAGAAAAGCAGATTCAGTATCTCTACTCTGTCCTATACAACTTCTGCTAGTGTTCTGATATCTTTGATAACCCCTTCAATCTTTACATCACTCACCTGTGGGTTCTGAAATGGTGTTTGGTACTTTTGTCACCAGATCATTTCTATTTATTTTGACCAAAACCTTCCTGGTCATTTCAATAGACTGTGTGACGTAGGTCTGGACGATCTGATCCACAGTTTGTGTTCGCACATCTTTTTTCAGTCGACTCTTAGGGATTGGTTTGAGGTTGGGAAGAATTGGCTGCTGCAGATACCAGTTGAATTTCTCAAATTCTTCATCTCCTAAATTATCCAAAATGTTTAAGATGACCTCTTTGGTATTTGTCATCTCTTCTCCCTGCAAATATCTGAAAGATACAGAAAGAAAATAACGTCAGAGAATTTTTTTATCATCAGACTGTTGTTCATCTTCACATGGGTCTTTGTTGGACAATTTTCTTATTTCCATAATTTCCTGCATTCTATTTAATTTTTATGGATAAAGTTCTGCCTTTTCTGCATCAACTTCTGGTGTAAATGTATTTATTTTCTGTAAATATTAATAGCCTAATTATTATTTTTTATACTTTTTTGGAAAAATTAATCTCCACCAACCTTTAAGTTGTTTTTTGGACCAAGTGTCAGCTGCTCCTCCAGTGAGATGTTATTCTCTGCATCATATCAGCGTGTGTGTGTGTGTGTGTGTGTGCGTGTTTGTGTGTGTGTGTGTGTGTGTGTGTGTGTGTGTGTGTGTGTGTGTGTGATCTGAGGACGTCATCACACCCTCACAACTTCACAGTCCAACTCTAAAAACAAACAAACAACCAGAATGAATGTAGGGGAAACACTGGTGTTAGGTGAATGCAGTCAATGCAGACAATGAGTGAAGCTTCCATCAGCTGCTGCAGTGAAGTGGAGAGCAGCTTTACACACACACACACACACACACACACACACACACACACACACACACACACACACACACACACACACACACACAGTTTTTAACATGATGTAAAGCATGTCCAAGAGACAAACTGAAAAATGTCCACTGTTAGATCTGTAGTCCACTGTTGGTGTGAGTGATACGACACTCAGGTCCACTGTTATCCTTGTTGACCAGTACACACACACACTCACTCACTCACTCACTCACTCACTCACTCACTCACTCACTCACTCACTCACTCACTCACTCACTCACTCACTCACTCACTCACTCACTCACTCACTCACTCACTCACTCACACACACACTGTGTCCTGTTGAAAGGAACCGGGCGTTTCTTTACAACCTCTTGTTGAAAGGGCCACAGCGCCACCTAGCGGAGACAGCCATGCTCCGGACATTTTTCCGATTCTCTGAAAGGCCAAGTATACTCAGACAAGTGACGCGGTCCGTTCGAGTGGCAAGTTCGGTATATGTCTTAATCCAATCTAGCTGTCCCATGGAAACACACTGATTGAACCTCTGGGTTGTGAGTTTGGACCAACGCAGATCTTTGCTGTCTCTAGTGAAGCTAAGTGGCTAAGCTAACGACAGCTGCTGTTACCAAGGAAACAGTTTGTTTGTCTTTAACCAGTGTTGGATGATCAGGACGACTGTACTGAAGTTTTATTACTTTATGATGAGAGCCTTGAACCTTGATGCTGCACGTAGAAAACCTTTACTGTTTATCACACAGTGAAAAGTAATAATTAACAGAATGAATGTTGGCAAAGTGTACAGCTCATGATAACTTTGACCAATCAGAAATCAGCTTTAAACCAACTTCCCTTTTAAAGTTTGATATAAATATTTGATATATTATTTCTTTACAGGTTGTCGTGGACATTTATTCATACGTATTATTTCTATTCCCTTATACTTGTTTTATGCCTTTGTATATTTCTATTCTGGCAGCAAACTAAAAGAGTGAAAAAAATCCTTTATTGACTGTTCAATTGAAGGGATATCTACATTTTGGGTCAGCATTGTAATACGTGTTGAACAGGCGTTTTTCTCCTGTCCCCCTCTGCAACAGTACAATACTGACTTCTGCTACAGCAACGTCTCCCCCAAACTCCTTATAGTGACTGATGGCCATCTCCATAAGGTAACACACTCAACTATGCAGAAGGGCTATGTGTGTGTGTGTGTGTGTGTGTGTGTGTGTGTGTGTGTGTGTGTGTGTGTGTGTGTCCTTAAGGTAACACACACCTACCATTGTACTCTGACGATTTTATTACTTTATGATGAGAGCCTTGAACCTTGACGCTCCACGTAGAAAACCTTTACTGTTTATCACACAGTGAAAAGTAATAATTAACAGAATGAATGTTGGAGTCAAACCTGTCTGAATAAAGACATTATGTAAACGATACATTATTGTATTTCAATGTCCTAAAAGATTATGATGTTGATCTGTTGTATATTCCTACATTCATACTACACTGAGTTTAGGAACTATTGAAAGATTTTAATCATCCTAAAGCCATTTCCCAACGAGGGCTTGGTGCTTCCAGAGGCTCATTTGCATTTATCTACCAGCACAAGGCCCCGAGCGTCACGGAAAGGCTCAATAACTTTGTACATCGAATAAAGCAGCAAGGAAATGTATAGTAAAATTAGACAAAAGGAATTGCCCTTTTAAAACCCTCATTAAAAGCTGTATTATTAATTCAATTTGTGAAATTAATAATTCTGGCGCCAAACTAAAGCTACTATTTTTTAATTTTACACATTTCCTACTTCTTCATAATAATATGAGATTTATTTATATTTATATTTTTTCTTTACAGATGTGTTATTTAAACCTATTATTTCTATTTTCTTATGTTCTATGCCTATCGAGACAACATGCAAACTGTTGGTTGCACACACACACACACACACACACACACACACACACACACACACACACAGACACACACACACACAGACATACCTTCTGAAGGGGAGAATAATCTGCGTGGAGCCGATCAGTGAAGGAGAAATCTAGCAGCTTCTTCAAGAGAGAACAAACATGTCACTGACAGCACGGAGTTCACAAAGGTGTATTGGTTCACACACAGTCTCCACCTTAAAAGACACACACACACACACACACACACACACACACACACACACACACACACACACACACACAGTCTCCGCCTTTAAAGACACACACACACACACACACACACACACACACACACACACACACACACACACACACACACACAGTCTCCGCCCTGTCTTCACCTACTCAAGTGTTCATTAAAGCTATAGTGCGTAACTTTTTCATATGATTGAATATCGGTTACATTCAAGCCATCGCCAAACGAGTTGACACAAAGTTGACTAAGCCTATTAGCTCCACAAAACTCTCTCTGTATTTCTCAGTATGGCAGCGTTTACAAACTGGTGTCCCCCCCACCTCTCCTCCCCTGACACTGGTGCAGGAGCTCAGAAAAATCCCAAGACGAGCCCGAAAAAATTTTTCAGTTGTTGATTCTACTGCTAAGAAAAAACCTGGGCGTACAGCAGAAGGTACAATGTGTAATTACTCAGAATTCCTTATGTGGGGGCGCACTATAGCTTTAATGGAATGTGACCACAGAACAGCTCAAGACTTTGGAACCAACAACTGAAGTCAAACATTAACAGACAGAATAAAACCTGAAACCTTAATGATACGGTGAGAAGGCTCCATGTATTACTGCAGGCTGCTGTGTCTCTGTGATATAAGTGTTTCAGCAGTGTTTATGAGGACAGGACATAATATTATGACTCAAGAACAGCAGCAATACCAGGAGGAATGTGGACCTCTGCACACTGTCTCCTTTTCCCTTTATGATCATTTGTTAAGTTTTTTTTTTCGTAATTTTTGTAAAAAAAAAATTGTAATTTTTTTCTTTTTTCTTTCATATTTTAGAGTGGGAAAAATTATTTTTTCCCACATTTTGTCTGTTTTAAAGATGTAATTTGTTCATTTTTTGTAAAAAAAATAAAATAATAAATTTTTTTCTCCTTTTTTTTGTAATTTTCTGTAATTTTTTTTCTTGTCTGTCTTACCTGTTGCTTCTTGAGCAGGATATTAGTGTTTTCATCTTCAAGTTACTTCCTATTTGATATGGCAACAAGGGCTGTGTTAATTTAAACTCCTGCTCTCGATGTAAGACAGTGAAATGTGTGTGTGTGTGTGTGTGTGTGTGTGTGTGTGTGTGTGTGTGTGTGTGTTGGACAATATTAGATTCATGTTAAGAAGAATGTTTGAATGCAAAGCCAAGTGTGTGTTCGTTTGTGTAAAAAAATTTTTTTTACCGTCTTGTTTTGACCCGTTGCTTGGAGCAGACATGTGTGTGTCAGTGTGTGTGCAGTGTGTGAACCCAGACGCTGCTATCAGTGACCGAGCTGCCAGTGACCCATGCCCTACCGTGGTGTGTGTGTTGTGTGTGTGTGTGTGTGTGTGTGTGTGTGTGTGTGTGTGTGTGTGCCGTGCTGTGAGTACACTGGATAACACTGGATATCACTGGAACACTGTCACTGGAAGGTTTGTGTCTAGTGTCATTTCACAGTCGTCATGGCAGAGAGAAGCACTACAGAGAAGGCTGCGTTCATTCAGTTCAATGATCTGGTCTGTGAGTCTGTCGGTGGAAAGGTGAGTCTCTAAACATATACACATACACATTAATTTATATATGAGGTAAAGGGACAGTCAGCGATTCTGGAGAACACTTGTTCTCAAAATCTGTGAATATCTCATAAATCACTACCTGTTCTAACTGTTTTAATACACAGCCAGGCTCTATAAACACAGGCATATTTTGAAAATAGCATTCTTTGCACTGATGGTCTCGTTTGCTGTTACATGTAATCTATGATCATCAGAGGAAAAATTTGACTGTTTCAGAAATATGTAAAAGTTCCTCGTAGAGACTTTTAAAGGGAAAAGTACAGGACAGTGAGTAAGACTGTGTACTGTCACTTTAAATGCTGTATTGTTCTATCAGGTGATATTTGCCACAGACGAATGGTTCGCTCCAGCTGCCAACCTGCTGAAGGTACAACAGCTGTACTCTTTCTATTAACTATTCTCCATACTACAGCTGATCATAAACAGTATCTACACTCAACAAAAATAGAAACGCAACACTTTTGTTTTTGCTCCCATTTTTCAAGAGATGGACTTAAAGATCTAAAATTCATTCCAGATA
>CASHTC010001493.1:75131-107631 GCA_949357725.1 Hyperoplus immaculatus | reverse complement strand
TTGCAAACTTTTTTGCATTGTTGAGTGGCCTTCATTTAAAGGCTGTTTGAATGCTGTAGGTTCAGGTGTGGAACCTGTTTTTAGCATTTGTGATAGTTATATTATATAATGTCTTTCCATAGACATTCTTTGTCATCCGTCCACAAAACTAATAATTTCAATTTAACCACAAACTGACAAGCTGTCAGTTCTCCAAAGCAGTTTGCTTCAGTTTGAAATGCTCATTCTGTTTTTTTTCTTGACTAAACCTAGACCAATATGTTCTCAAAAGTTTTTAATATACTAATTCATTACTACAAGGATTAATCAAATGGGAAATGCTGCTGAACATCATATCTGCCGCTGATTTACTTTGAGGACAATAGCACCATCTAGTGGGCAGATTATGGAATTACACCATCTGATCACGCGGCACGGTGGTGCAGTGGTTAGCACAGTCGCCTCACAGCAAGAAGGTTCTGGGTTCAAATCCCGGGTTGCCCGGGGCCTTTCTGTGTGGAGTTTGCATGTTCTCCCCGTGTACGCGTGGGTTCTCTCCGGGTACTCCGGCTTCCTCCCACCTCCAAAAACATGCAATGGGGATAGGTTGATTGGATTCTATAAATTGACCATAGGTGTGAATGTGAGTGTGAATGGTTGTCTGTCCCTATATGTGGCCCTGCGATGGACTGGCGAACTGTCCAGGGTGTACCCTGCCCTCGCCCAATGCAGCTGGGATTGGCTCCAGCCCCCCCCCCGCAACCCCTAACGGGACAAGCGGTAGAAGATGGATGGATGGATGGACCATCTGATCAGTTCTCTGGAGGAAAGGTGAACCACAATATAAAGACCAAATTTTAATCAAATTTTAAGTATGAAAGCATCAGACTCAATGCCAAACGGATCAAACAATATAAACACATCTCTATCAGTCAACACAGGTGCAGAGATCAACATCAGCCTCAGGCAGGTAAACAGAGGAGGCGGGGACACCTGGCACTTGTTGAACGTGACTCTGATCTTTATTTTTAGAGTTGGACTGTGAAGTTATGAGGGTGTGACGGCGTCCTCAGATCACACACACCAGGACTGAGCAGGATGAAATGAGCAGCGTCTTCTCTCCCAGTGTTTCCTCCACATGAAGGAGGAAAGTGTCTGTGAGTCGACCTGAAGTCAGTTCAGCAGGTGAGAATCCTTTCACAGAAACCTGGATCACTTTGATCACACTGTGCTGTGTCACTGTTTACACATTGAAGCAAACGTGTGGAGGACAGGGGCCAAGATGAAAGACATCAGTTTTCTAGAACATTTGCTTGTTTTCAGCAAGACAATAAGTTACTCAAGACAAGGCAAGGTAAGTTTATTTCTATAGCACAATTCAGACACAAGGCCGTTCAAAGTGCTTTACAGGGGCAAGATTAAAATACATAATACACATTAGAAAAGTGAATGAATAAAACATTTAAAAGCGAATGAATAGAAATAGAACATTTAAATAAAATAAAAATTACAGGTTAAAATGGAAACAGAAAAGTCTTCAGACTTGGTTTACAGTTTTTTTTCGATCGCTAATCCACAGTGGGCACAACTGTAGCTCAATGTGCAAATCTCTAACTACAGTCTGCACTACCAACATTCACTGGAGCTGAACAGACTCAGAGTATAAACACTAGCATCAAACCCCAATACACAAATTACAAACTTTTAATCTTTACAGTTTGAATAATTTGAGTTATTTCACACAAATTACGTAAGATTTTCTTTGATGAAAGGGTGAAATTCTTTCACATGAAATTGTTTATTTTATAACATACCAGTTTTTTTAGGAAAGCAAAAAGAAATTAAAATCAGAAGTTTTCTTCAATAGATACACATTTTGTATATTTTATTGAAAGCATTTCCAAATGCAGTATTTATCTGTGTAAATATTCTATAATTGTAATACAGAAAACAATTCCTGTAATGTTGTCATTTACTGTAAGGATGCAACTCTAAGCTGTTTGTTTGCTGGAAAATTCGTATTACTGATGCAACTTTAGATTTTTGCAGATTGGGTTGCACTCTCAACCCTGCCTCTCTCAATGAGAGACCACCCACAACAGGGTCTATCAGTGTTGCCCTTACTGTATTTCATCAGACATTACAGCTCTATGTCTTCTAGGTCTTCCTCCACACATTCACACTCTCACTGCCACTCTTCTCCCTAATACGAATTTTCCAGCAAACAAACAGCTTAGACAGTAAATGACAACATGACAGGAATTGATTTCTGTATTACAATTATAGAATATTTACACAGATAAATACTACATTCGGAAATGTGTTCAAAAAAATATACAAAATGTGTATCTATTGAAGCAAACTCCTGATCGTCATTTATTTTTGTTTTCCTAAAAAAATGGAAAAATAAACTATTTCATGTGAAAGAATTTCACCCTTTCATCAAAGAAAATATTACGTACTTCGAGTGAAATAACTCAAATTATTCAAACTGTAAATATTAAAAGTTTGTAATTTCTATATTGGGGTTTGATGCTAGTGTTTGTACTCTGAGCATGTTCTGAGTGACAGTGTGTGTTATCTCAATGAGGCTGGTTCATAGTGTTTGCTGCACTGAACCTGTTTTGCAGGTGAAGTGAACTGTTCAGCTCCAGTGACTGTTGGTAGTGCAGACTGTATTTAGAGTTTTGCACATTGAGCTACAGTTGTGCCGACTGTGGGTTAGCGATCGAAAGAAACTGTAATTGTTCATCTTTGGCACCAAAGACAATTACTTCAGTTTTGTCGTTGTTCAATTGAAGAACATTTTGGCACATCCAATCATTGATTTGTTCAATGCACTTACTCAGTGCTTGTATCGGACTGTAGTCTCCTGGTGATATGGTTATGTAAATGTGTGTGTCGTCTGCATAATTATGGTAGCATAATTTGTTCTTATTCATAATCTGAGCTAGTGGGAGCATGTAGATGTTAAATAGAAGAGGCCCAAGAATGGAACCTTGGGGGACCCTGCATTCAATATTTGTCCGCTCTGATGTGAAATTGCCTATTGACACATAGTAGTCTCTATCCTTTAAGTAGGATTCAAACCAGCTTAGTACAGTTCCAGAAAGTCCAACCCAGTTTGCGAGGCGATCTACTAATATGTTGTGTTCAACTGTGTCGAAAGCAGCACTGAGATCAAGTAAAACTAAGACAGAACTTTTGCCACTGTCTGTGTTTAAGTGGATGTCATTGAGGACCTTAACCAGAGCAGTCTTAGTGCTGTGGTGTTGTCGAAATCCTGACTGGAAAACATCAAAGCAGTTATTCATTGCTAAGTAGTTATTTAGCTGTTGATAAACAGCTTTTTCAATGATCTTGCTTAGAATTGGAAGGTTAGATATGGGCCTATAATTTTTCATGAGTGATGTATCTAAATTGTTCTTTTTTAGGAGTAGGACTCAGACACGAAGCAGAGTCAGTGGACCGTACACACACTGTACAGGTGAATGATTTCTTGTTGTTTCTCTCAGATCTTGACATAGAGAAAACATGGAGACAACAGCCGAGATCCTCTTGAGAATTTTGAAATATTTAAGAGAAGAAGACTTTGAAGATTTCAAGTGGTTTCTGCAGAAGCCAGATATTCTTGGTAACTTTCCAGCAATCCCTGAGAGTCGACTGGAAAATGCAACCCGGAGGCGGACTGTGGATCTGCTGGTGCAGACCTACAATACAGAAGCTATTCAAGTGACCAGGATGGTTTTGGACAAGATCAATAGAAAGGATTTATCAGACACCCTTTCAGAGCCTGAAGGTGAGTCATGGAAAGATGTAACAGGTGACATCACAACAGGTCATCTCATAGACAGATTGTCCCCTGAAGGGCCCGGCTTGTAAATAAAGCCGGGCTATGTCTAGCTGGCTCAGTGATAAACCCTTCAGGACGTCATCTCATAGACAGATGAATGAACTGGACAGAAACATGTTCTTTGCTGTTGAACATAAAACATCCATGAAGTTAGAAATGTGTTATTAGAAAGTGTTTCCATGACTAACATTCACTAGCATCCTCTCACTGATGTCATGTTGCTTTGTAGCTTCCAGGAAACCAGACAGACCAGAAACAGAGGAAGATCTGGACCAGTCCTCTGCTTCTGGGGAGGCTCTTCAGCCAGGGCTCGAGGCCTCCAACAACGCTCTGTAGGTGGACACATGAGACATTTCAATAGTGATAATTTTACATGATAAATGTACGATGTGTCTGTGCTGTAAGGAGTTGAGGGCCAGGGGAACTTGAACAGTGTGGGAGCACATTCTCCCAGTGTCTCCTCTCTTTTAACTAAACACTTTGTTTTCTTGATGCTAAACCGGTAAGTGGCGAGCGGCCCGGCTAAGGCAGGGTTTATATTCTCTGATGTTTGTAGTGATAGGGCTCTTGAAGGAACCTGACTTTCTGTTCCTTAAAGACTTTGTGTTGGGGTGAATAAAACCCTTTCCACCATCTCCCTGACTCTATGTTGGACTGACACTTTTTAACCATCCTCTGCCCAATCTTGTTTCAATGTCTGGATATTAATATGATCGGATATCCAATATCTACTCTGCTTTTTACATGAGTCACTTCTTCTAAATCCGATGCACTGGTTTGTTCTAAATTGAAACAATCAGTTAAATTATTGATTCATTCTAAATGTCTGAGTAAATCCCTTCCTGTGTTCAGCCTCTGGAGCAGGTTTGGATAGAAACTAGTTGTTGAGTCTTCATGAGAACGTGAAACTGATCATTGGTCTGTAATAGAACATTACTTGGTCCGAACTAACGGTTGTCTGAATATATATATTATCTTCCTCTTGTGGCAGACAGCAGTGATAGAATGGAGACAGTTGACACAGATGAGTTTGAGCCTGTTTCTCTGTCACACTGACAAACTGAGGAACACTGCTTTATGCTGAACAGCAGTTAGGACTCATGTTGATAGAAAATCATTCTGACTGTGTTTCTTCCTCCAGGATGGACCCCGGTGGAGAGCAGAGGTTAACACGTGATGATCTGAGGAAGTGTAAGTGTGGATTCAGTTTGAGTTCTGTTGTCCTAAAGCTGCTCCGAGGAACTTTCAGATTGTGTTCATTCTAGCGGCCTCTTTGGACTAAAGCTGTCGTGTTTTTAGATAGCCAGCTGTTGTTCCTGGGTGAGTGTACCCGGACAAAGGCATTAAGAAAAACTATATAAAAATAGTTTAGGGCTGTCAAAATGAATGCGTTAACGCAGGGTGATTAATTTCAGGAATTAATGTGTTTATTATTTTAACGCAATTAACGCATGTGCAGAATGATCCGCCCCGTACATTCCACCGGCTCTACACTACAGTCACTCTAACGTTGTGGCTGACCCAGGATCAGTAGCTGCGCGCGGCCAAACATAGCAGCACGCTAGCCCATGCCGTGTTTTAAACTGCTAACGGCCACGTCTGTGTCGCGGGCGGCAGTTGATGTCGGGAGCAACAGGAGGAGAAACATTGTCTGCTCTATTCAGAGCCCGCAAGGACACAAAGGTCTGCAGTTTTCAGAGGTGTGTGTGAGTAGTGTGTGGCTATTCAGGCACAAATGAACAGTCCCCTAGAACGCAGTCACACGTACAAACAAGGGATGTGAAACGACTCATTATTTGCGTGTCGACGTGTCGCTGGCATGAATCGACAAATCGATCGATTTACTGTGCCATTAAAAATAAAAGGCAGTTTGGTGCTGATTAGAATGAGCAACTGCGCTTTCCTTTAAACAACACTGCTGCCGCCCGCTGTGTGTGTTCAGATTTCATCTGCATCAAAGTCTTTTTGATAATAAAATGAGAGGCTTTAATTAAACGCTGTCCATGCGTCGGAGGTGATAGTAACTTACTTGGCTGAAAAGAGAAACTAACAGAGGGAGGCGGCTCTCTGTCCCTTCAGTCGCGCTGTCAGCTTGCCGACATGGCTCTGCTGTGTATTCGGGCTCCAGACAAACAAACAGATCGCGGAAGCCGCTCCCCTAGACAACGTTAACGGGCAGGAGTTTCATGACTTTCACTTTATCCATCAAACCAAGCAGTTTTTCTGCACGGCGGATCACTCGCTCACTCTGGCGAGGTCTCCCGGTGATTTTCACCGTCAGAGCGTTCCACTCGCTGCTTTGTTCGGGCGGAGGCTTTGTGTGAAGGTGATTTAACATCACGGTCGTAGACGAATGCTATAGACCTATAACTTTATGCTGCATATTTTGCATTGCACTGTTGACCAACACTGGACATTTAATGCGCGCAAATTGCAGAAATGAAGCGCGCTCACGACCACACGTGAACTCGCATCACGGACGTCTCCCCTGTCCCGAAAAAAATCTAATAGAGTGAAACCCTCCGATTTACCGATTTCTATTTTTAGAGTCGAGAATCGAGTCGAGAATCGACACATTGTTCACATCCCTAGTATAAACACACACACACACACACACACACACACACACACACACACACACACACACACACACACACACACACACACACACACACACACACACACACACACATACACACACCCAGCGGACTGCAATCAAGTTGTATTCAAGAATGCACTATCTATGGATTCACCAAATAAATGCCATTATACTATATAGCCTATATTTGCTCAAAGAGACAGACAAATTGAACTATGTTGTGGTATGCATATATTTTAGTTTGATTTTAATTTATTTTCAGTATTAAAACAATAATTTGGATTTTCAATGAATAGAAAGACTTGTTTTAAATGTACATATCCACCTTCTGTCCTTTATCTTTCTATCTATACAACAATATACAGAGACAATTAGAATTTTAGCCATATTTCAAATGGTAGAATGAATCATGATTAATCGTGATTTATCTACAGCACCCTGTGATTAATCTGATCAAAATTGTATTCGTTTGACAGCCCTAAAATTAGCATTCTTTGCACTGATGGTCTCGTTTGCTGTTACATGTAATTCATGATCATCAGAGGAAAAATTAGACTGTTTCAGAATTATTTAAAAGTTCCTTGTAGCACCTTTACATTCTTGAAAACATGAGGCCACAGTAACCTTGATCTCCAAAATCTAATGAGTCCATCTTTGAATTAGACCAGTGCTCCTGATAACAAGGAGAATAGAACATGTAGAACATCAAAGGACAGATACAGAATAAAGCCTTCACGTGTCTGATGATAAACTGCTGCTGTGTCTGTTTCTCTCCATCAGATTCCTGTGAACTCACACTGGACACAAACACAGTGAGCAGAGAGCTCATACTGTCTGACAACAACAGGAAGGTGACAGGTATGAAAGAGGAGGAGCAGCCATATCCTGATCATCTAGAGAGATTTGACCTCATGCCTCAGGTGCTGTGTAGTAATGGTCTGACTGGTCGCCGTTACTGGGAGGTCGAGTGGAGCGGAAGGGTTCTAATATCAGTGAGTTACAGAGGAATCAGCAGGAAAGGAGACGGTGAAGACTGTGGGTTTGGACTGAATGATCAGTCCTGGAGTCTGCTCTGCTCTGAAGATGATGATGATGATGGTGTTCCTCGTGGTTACTCTGTCAGGCACAATAAGATAGGAACATCCATCTCCTCCTTCCCTGTCTCTCACAGAGTAGCAGTGTATGTGGACTGTCCTGTGGACTGTCCTGCTGGCTATCTGTCCTTCTACAGAGTCTCCTCTGGCTCACTGATCCACCTCCACACCTTCAACACCACATTCACTAAACCTCTGTATCCTGGGTTTGGGATCTGGTCAGGGGACTCCTCAGTGTCTCTGTGTGATGTGTAGGAGGGAGACAACTTCCAGTGCTTCACTTAGTTCTATCTATCTATCTATCTATCTATCTATCTATCTATCTATCTATCTATCTATCTATCTATCTATCTATCTATCTATCTATCTATCTATCTATCTATCTATCTATCTATCTATCTATCTATCTATCTATCTATCTATCTATCTATCTATCTATCTACATCACAGCAAAAACAAGCATGGCCGCCCAGTAGCGCTGAGATAATATGATGTTTTTTATGCTGTTTTTTTTTTACAGCATCTTGATCATGTAAATTGTTGATTTTTGTTAATTTGAAAAATATACAGACAGTGGAATGTAAGATTTTCATAAAAAAAATGTTTTTGGCTTAACTTGGAGATGTATTAGATAATGACACCAAGTTGTCGCGGGGCGTTCACAGACAGTTGGAACGTTGAGAATACGATGAATTTTCCGCTGTTTTAAGCTTCTGGCTACTGTGAGTGATTTCTTTGTTGTGGGTCGGGGGGGGGGGGGGGATCTTAATTCTTCAAACCCAGTCTGAGGGTTTTGGTAAATGTTGGTGTTGTCAGAAATGTGTTTCTCTTAGAGATGGTGGAATGATCTCCTCAGGGCTGTACTGGTATAAACTGTATTTACTCTGATTTTCACTTTAACAATGTTTTCTTGGAGCAGCATGTAGCTGCTGCTGATGGCTGCAGCGGATATCATTTAGTTCAATAAAAGTTTAAAGACTAAAAGCAGAGTGGCTTAGTTTCATTTATTTGATGTTAACTTTGAACATGTTTTGTGAACATATCCTCATGATCTGCTACCTGTCCTTACTGTGTTTGTGCTGCAAGTGTTAAAGGCCTACTTTACCGGTTTGAATATGAAGGTGTATTGAATTCTGAGATCCTATGTAGTATAAATGTGCAAAAAAAATTAAAATCGGTTCATCCTAGCCTGAAAAAAAGGCAGAAAGAGTGTTTTTTTAACCCTATATTTCTCTTTCTTGTGACATCACAGAAAGAGAAATATAGGGTTAAAAAAAACTTACTTTGTAAATATTACTGTGATGTCTTTTACTGTGACATACACCTTCATATTCAAAGCGGTGAAGTAGGCCTTTAATACACAGCCTAGGCTCTGTAAACCAGTATGTAAACAAAGGGGTCATTGTAGCAATAGCAATAGCATCATGACTGTTTACAGAGCCGAGGCTTTGTTTAGACACACACAGGTAGCAGATCATGAGTAGGAGGTATTGACTGATTTTGACAAAGTGATAATAACAAAAAAATAATTACAACGAACACTCTCCAGAATCACTGACTCCACCTTTGTAGTAAATGCATTTATTGGTCAGTATCATGTTCTGGTAAGACAATTCCGGCGTTCCAAATCTCTCCTTATATTCCAAATCTCCTCCTCTTTATTTTCTCTATTCTCCATACTACAGCTGATCGTAAAAATAATCTAGTTAGGATGCAGCATGCTACACTTGGGACATACTTTTATTTATTTATTTCACCATAACATGGCTCCTTGATCTTGCCTCTTGCTTTTATATCCATCTCATCCCCGTTTGTTTTCAGGCTTCGTCGATGTGACGTCACCTCACGTGCGCACCGGATTGTGGGTCAGACTCACCCAAATAGCATGCTGATTTCCACACTAAAAAATCTCGGCTGGATCTAGTAGACATCCGCGTTTTTCTAACCATACTAAATCGGGCCACAAGAATCAGGACATCCTAAATTATTTTTCTACCAAACTAGATAGCAGATAGTATGGGGACTGGAACACAGGGAAAGATCACACACACACACACACACACACACACATGCACACACAGGCAAGCACGCACACACGCACGCACACACACAGGCATGCTAGGCACACACACACACACACACACACACACAGGCAAGCACACACGCAGGCACACACACACACAGGCATGCTAGGCACACACACACACACACACACACACACACACACACACACACACACACACACACATGCACACACAGGCAAGCACACACACACACACACACACACACACATGCACACACAGGCATGCACACACAGGCAAGCACGCACGCACGCATGCACGCACGCACGCACACACACAGGCATGCTAGGCACACACACACACAGATATACATTATAAACACATTAAAATGAGAAGTATAACACACAGTTTGTTATAAATGTAACAATGAGACGTGACATTAATAAACTGTTGGTAAATGTTTCTGGCGTTAAGAATTTCAATTGACTCCTCATCAATTCTTCATATTGTTTTAAAAAAGTTAAATGTTCAATAAACTTAATAATGTTACACCATCAATCTACAAAATGCTATAATGTATAGTGTGTGTGTGTGCGCCCATTTACTGCTCTTTATGTATTTATCATCTGGTTTATAAAATGCTCAAAAACAGTGAAAAAATACAGAAAAGAGATGTACAGCAATAACTCAAAAAGATTTCATTTAGTCTAACTTGATGAATTAACTTTAAATAATAAATTAATAATACATTAAAATTAAAAATGGTTTAATTAAGAGATGCAGAATTTAGAAACAACTTAGGACTGGTGATGCAGACATTGGCATCACTTTGGGACACTTTTCTTCAGGTAAAATAACAACTAGTAGTGACACAGGCTTACTGTCTGTTAGCAGCTACAGACAGAGGGTTTAAAATGTCCCTTTACTGCCTAGTTATAGAATTCAACATCATTCATATATTGTAGAATTATTCATTGTTATTTTAACCTGTGTGTATGTGTGTGTGTGTGTGTGTGTGTGTGTGTGTGAAACATTTTTTATTTTTTTTAAATCTTCCTGTAGCTGTTTTTGCCCACCAGCAGAGGGCAGTATAGACTCATGTTCATGTAAAGACAATAGAGAGTGTGTGTGCGTGTGTGTCTGTGTGCGTGTGTGTGTCTTTGTGTGTGTGTGTTTGTGTGTGTGTGTGTGTGTGTTTGTGTGTGTGTGTGTGTGTGTGTGTGTGTGTGTGTGTGTCTTTGTGTGTGTGTGTGTATGAGTGTGTGTGCATTACTCATGTTGAGGAGAAATTTTTACGGGAACTGGCCTTTTGGAAATAAAATAGACGTCCCCATAACGCAAATAATTACATTTTTTTGGAAGAAAATATTTCTCCCAAAAAATGTACAACAAATCAAGTGTGTCTGTAGTGTAGATGGTGACAAGATGGTGTGTGTGTGTGTGTGTGTGTGTGTGTGTGTGTGTCTGTGTGTTTGTGTGTGTGTGTGTCTGTGTTTGTGTGTCTGTGTGTGTGTGTGTGTGTGTGTGTGTGTGTGTGTGTCTGTGTCTGTGTTTGTGTGTGTGTGTGTGTGTGTGTGTGTGTGTGTGTGTGTGTGTGTGTGTGTGTGTGTGTGTGTGTGTGTGTGTGAGTGAGTGAGTGAGTGAGTGAGTGAGTGAGTGAGTGTATAGTGTAGTGAGTGAGTGAGTGTGTGTGTGTATGTGTGTGTATAGTGTAGTGAGTGAGGGTCTTTTCCCCTCCAACTGTATCAATGCACCTTACTAATGTTTAATAATGTCTATTTATTTATTGTCTGATGCTGTTTCCTACTACTGTATGCAAACCACACTGCCCTTCTGGGACAATAAAGATCATATCATCAAGTCACGTGAGTCAAGCACACACAGACACACACACACACACACACACACACACACACACACACACACACCTGCAGAATGTGGCCTGTCTTCATTCCTGAGACTGTGTGTTTCTCTGTTTATGGTTCTGTAGTATCAGATGAAATGACACACTGACTGGAACACATCCAAACTTCCAAAGAATCAAATATATAACTGACGTCTCTTAATGTTTTTGGGCAAATGCTAAGACACAAAAATGGTTGTTGTGTCACCAAACCACTAACTCATCCATCCTAACTATTGACCAGGTATGCTAACATACAAGCACATTTTCTGGGTTACACTAACTCTGATTTACAGGCCTGCTCTACTAAAGGACTGATTTACAGGCCTGCTCTACTAAAGGCCTGCCTGTGTTAAACAGTGTGAAAACTTGATTTAACCTGCTAAAAAATATGCAAGCTGATCTTCCAACAGTGCTCACTGAGGATTGGAACTTTCAGTTTTAGTTTATTCTTGCGCCTTTGGACAAAAGCGGTAGTGTTTTTACTTTGCCAGGTATAGTTCCAGGGTGAGCGTATCCACCATGACGAAGGCATTCAGAGGGGGACCGCCTTCTACACCTTCCAGATGGGGACCGCCTTCTACTCCTTCCAGAGGGGGACCGCCTTCTACACCTTCCATAGGGGGACCGCCTTCTACTCCTTCCAGAGGGGGACCGCCTTCTACACCTTCCATAGGGGGACCGCCTTCCAGAGGGGGACCGCCTTCTACACCTTCCATAGGGGGACCGCCTTCCAGAGGGGGACCGCCTTCTACTCCTTCCATAGGGGGACCGCCTTCCAGAGGGGGACCACCTTCTACTCCTTCCAGAGGGGGACCGCCTTCTACTCCTTCCATAGGGGGACCGCCTTCCAGAGGGGGACCACCTTCTACTCCTTCCATAGGGGGACCGCCTTCCAGAGGGGGACCACCTTCTACTCCTTCCATAGGGGGACCACCTTCCAGAGGGGGACCGCCTTCTACACCTTCCAGAGGGGGACCGCCTTCTACTCCTTCCATAGGGGGACCGCCTTCCAGAGGGGGACCGCCTTCTACTCCTTCCATAGGGGGACCGCCTTCCAGAGGGGGACCGCCTTCCAGAGGGGGACCGCCTTCCAGGGGGGACCGCCTTCTACTCCTTCCAGAGGGGGACCACCTTCCAGAGGGGGACCGCCTTCCAGAGGGGGACTGCCTTCCAGAGGGGGACTGCCTTCCAGAGGGGGACCGCCTTCCAGAGGGGGACTGCCTTCCAGAGGGGGACCGCCTTCCAGAGGGGAACGGTCTTCTACTCCTTCCATAGGGGGACCACCTTCCAGAGGGGGACCGCCTTCCAGAGGGGGACCTCCTTCCAGAGGGGGACCGCCTTCCAGAGGGGGACCGCCTTCTACTCCTTTGTTATTGAGTCCACCCTCCACTTCGGCTGGTGAAAGATGTGTGCTCGGGATCTGTGCTTGTGCGGCAATTCTAGCGTCTAATAAACTTCACCAACGGTAATAACCGGAAGGAGACGGCTTTTAACAATAACGCTTAAGTTAGCGCTTGTGCAAACAGAACATTTCCTGTGCGCCTTCACATTAAAAGCCTGTTACTAGCCAAACGTGAGTTGACTTTTATTTTGAAGTCAGTAAGAACAGGAAGTTAGCGCTTTACAGCACTGTAGTGCTCTAGCTTGAACATCAACTCCTTCAGCTGCAGAGAGCAGTCAACAGTAGTCTATTTCAACAAAGTTAGAAATAAGACACTGAAGAACTACTCCAAACACATTCACAACAACCTATTTAATTTATCCTAAATTGTACAAATATGTATACTAGTTGAGGCTATGTTTAATGTTTTAAAGTTTGGTTTTAATGAACAGAAGGACATTTTCCAAAAATGTTTATTATTATTAATATAATAATTAGGGGAGAACGGGGTAATCTGAGCCACTTTTTACATTTGCTCCCCTCAAAGCGAGCTAAAATTATTTATCACTCAAATGTACACATTTCCCATTAATTCAGGATGTTTACTAGAAATTGGCATTAGCAGAATTTTTTCAAGACAAAGGGCAGTGAAAATATGATTGTTTTAAAAAAAAGTTGTCATGTGGCTCACTTTACCCCAGCTGTGGGGTAAACTGATCCACTTACTTTTTCCACTCTGAAACTACCATAACAACACATATTGTAACAGTAAGAATCCTGAAAGCTAGCCACACATTCCAGAACCAATGTCGGACTAGTAAAAGAATGATGGGGTTTGGTCAATTGGCAAAGCAAATTTTCTAAACACTTGAAAGTAACTCTGAACAAAATCAAATACAACATATTATAATTCAAAATGTTTTAATAAGATTCAAATGAAAGATAGAACCAGTTAGATTAGAACACAGTCTGGGGGTCAGAACACAGGACCCTTAGAGCCAGCTAGTGTCTAGGGGTCAAAGCATAGGAAAATCAGAACCAGCGAGAACGGCCTGGGACTCAGAACACAGGAGAAGACCCAACTGGATTATAACATCAGCCTGTCATACTCTACAACTAGGCCTACTCTACATTCCAGCCCTGAAGGTTACAGGGAAAGATGAGAAGGTGCTCTTTCCGTGTGGTTGCCCAAGGTCGTCTTCCTGGTGTATTTCCTTGGCATGATGGCTTTTCTACAATGTGTATGACATTAAAATAAAACATATATCATGTAATATTACATTAAAATATGTTTAAGACTAAACTTAACTTGTGCCTCATGGTGGGGGAAAGTGAGACAGTGGCTCACTTTCCCCCACAGCATTTGGCTCACTTTCCCCCACCACCACAATTTGAGAAAAAACTACCTCTCTTAGAATTTCAGGCTAATCTTCAGTTATCACATGGTTTCATATGTTGGTAGTTCATCAACACGTATGATAGAAGTTTTTCTACGTGAATACATTTGCTTTGGCGCAACAGTTGATTAAGTTGACAGCAAGAACATTTACTTTTACATGCAAAATACCTATTTTGGTGAAAAAAACATGCTTACCACAGCACCATGAGGTCCTCTCTTTCAGGGCCATGGGGAAATGAGAGGGGCTTGAAAACATATATCTCACATGACCACAAATGTTTCCGTTGCCTAGATACAGGGGGTGGCTCACATTACCCGATGCCTCAGATTCCCCTGTTCTCCCCTATATGTCTATACAAAAAATATATAGATATAGATATTATTTTTATATTTTTATGGAGGGAAATAATTCTGAATCAGCAAAAAATTGCAATTGGCAGGTTAGATTCTTTTGGCTAAATTGCAATCAGTGCACCCCTATTAATTTTTCTACAATTATTACCTCACACACTAGGATATAATATTCTTTGAGAATCTCAAATGAGACCAATATGACAGGCTCAAAGGTAATTAAAGCGAAATGCAAGGGTTAAGGTTATGTAAGTTTTCGATCATACTTTGTGTGCTACCAAATAAATTTTTGTGCAACAGATCTTTTTTGCTTGCTAGCACCAGTGCTACCACTTTAAAAAATAGGCGTACAGCCCTGCAGAGGGGGACCGCCTTCCAGAGGGGGACCGCCTTCTTGTGTATTAATGTTTTTTCATGTCTATTCATTCACTGTCTGTTTTCTATGACCGTTGCAAGCCACATATCATCAAATCAAGTCAGGTGCGTCAAGCCCAAAAAAACAAACCAACTTACCCACACACACACACACACACACACACACACACACACACACACACACACACACATTTGCGGAATGTGGTCTGTCTTCTTCATTCTTGTGACTCTCTCTCTTAATCTTTCTGTAGAAGGAAACAAGGTGCCGAGGTGAGACACTGACTGGAACACATCCAAACTTCCAGAGAATCAAATATATAAACACACACACACACACACACACACACACACACACACACACACACACACACACACACACACACACACACACACACACACACACACACACACAAACACACACACACAGGAGTGGGCGGTGATAATGTTCAGGGTGTAACTGGTTGTTTAATCTGATCAGAGCCTCACAGCGCAGTGGACTCTGTGAGAGGACGGACTGTCACAACTCAGCAGAACTTCAGGTGAGCTCACATCTCTGTTTCCATTTGGAATCAGCTCAGAAAACTGAATCTGTATTTAGAGCTTTAATGGTTTTCTGGTTCTTATATCTTCTTTCATGAAATCTCCGAATGTGTTTTCTGCAGCAGCTAAACTTCTCATAATCATAATTTTTATCATAATTATTAAAGCAGCTACGAGGAACTTTTAAATATTTCTGAAACAGTCGCACTTTTCCTCTGATGATCATAAATTACATGTAACAGCAAACCAGACCATCAGTGCAAAGAATGCTATTTTTATATAGTTTTTCTTAATGTCTTTGTCATGGGTATACGCTCATCCAGGAACAACAGCTGGCGTGGTAAAAACACTACCGCTTTTTTCCAAAGGGGGGCGCTAGAATTAACAAAAACTGAAAGTTCCTCGTAGCTTTGAAAGCAGACAGCCTCTGTGTCAGCCGGAGGTTCTAGAGGTTCTGGTTCCCCTTTGTTAGGAACCAGGACTGAGGAACACAGTGAAAGGCCTTTAGAGCAACATGTGGTTAATATAGTGGTGAACCAATGGGATCCACTCTGCTGCTGCAACACATCTGTCAGCTGAGCTTTGTTTCATTAGCTGTTAATTACCACCATCTAGTGGACAGACAGGAGAACTACAACATAAACGGTGATTAGTTTTGTTCAGGATTTTTATTTATCTTATATATATATTTTTTTTTTTCATTGGTGAAAATACTTTTCTGTGTGTTTTTTAGAGTATTGCAAACTTTTTTGCATTGTTGAGTTGCATTAATTTAAAGGCTGTTTGAATGCTGTAGGTTCAGGTGTGGAAACTGGTTATAGCATTTGTAATAGTTATAGTATAAATATACACATATATATGTATAGATTAACTTCTTTAGACTTTCATTCGCTACAGAACCTCCAATCATTTCTTAAACAGCAACATTCTGAATCAGACAAGCTGTCAGTTTGTGGTTACATTTATGCATTTCATAAAAGCAGCTTCAGTTTGGCTCAATCTGTTTTTGTGTTGAAAAAAACTAGTCTAAAATGTTCTCAAATGTTTTAATATACTAATTCATTACTACGAGGATTAACCAACTGTGAAATGCTGCTGAACATCATATCTGCTGCTGATTTACTATGAGGGACAATAGCACCATCCAGTGGACAGATACTGGAACTACACACAATTTTAACATAAACAGTCAACATAGGAGCAGAGATCCACATTAGTCTCAGGCAGGTAAAGCAGAGGAGGCGGGGACAGAAACACCTGGCACTTGTTGAACTGGTTTTCACGTTACTGATGTTTACTTTTAGACTTTGACTGAGAAAATATTAGGGTGTGACGGCGTCCTCAGACACACACACACACACACACACACACACACACACACACACACACACACACACACACACACACACACACACACACACACACACACCAGGACTGAGCAGGATGAAATGAGCAGTGTCTTCTCTCCTAGTCCACACACATGAAGGAAAGTGTCGACCTGAAGTCAGTTCAGCAGGTGAGAATCCTTTCACAGAAACCTGGATCTCTTTCATCACATTGTGCTGTGTCACTGTTTAACTGGAAAGTAAAAATGTTTCTGGATGCTGATTGGCTGTTTCTAAATATATATTTAATATACATTGTTCAGTTTCTCTCCAACTTCAATAACAAACATTTACTAATAAGTTTTTGGAAATGTTACCACAAAAAGTTCCCAAAATCACTGTTGGATTTATGAAACGTGCGTGCCAGTTTTCAGCATACTGACACGCCCCCCTAACGCATTCCAATGCATAGATAGATAGATAGATAGATAGATAGATAGATAGATAGATAGATAGATAGATAGATAGATAGATAGATAGATAGATACTTTGGGGTGAGCCCCCTTCATAGTTGGACAAGGTCATTTTGTTTGGCTATCCGGAATTCTTGGATGATTTGTTGGTGCTCTGGGCCCCTTGTCTCAAAAAGTTTTTCTTGTTTCTTGTAATGAATGTACATTTCTTGTGTTTGTGTGAAGGTGAAGGCTCTGCCATGGGTCAGTGTGGGAGCAAACTGCAAAAGCCTTTCTCTAAAACAACTCTGAGGTTGAAACATGGCGGCTGGACCAAAGCTCACAGGTGACATGAGGATCTCTGACTGTATAAGACTGAAATCACTGCACCGTAAATGTTCACTCTCAAAACTCTTTACGTGTGTGTGTGTGTGTGTGTGTGTGTGTGTGTGTGTGTGTGTGTGTGTGTGTGTGTGTGTGTGTGTGTGTTGTATTCAACAGACCTGGACCAGAACCAGAACCTGGACCCAGGTGTGTTTCCATTAAGAGTGACCTGCCTGTGTGTTAACCTATTGGGTTCAAAGATGAACAGCGGTCTGATGATCTAAACTTCTAAAGTAATATTTAAATTTCAGGCTGGAACTCTTGCTGAGTTTGTGTTGGTTTAGTTTTGTTCTTTCTATCATTATTTGTCTTATGCCACGTCTCAGCATGCAGAGAACTGACCACGGGTCAGATTTGAACCGGGTCTGCTGTGGGGATCGAGCCTCAGTCTAGGGGATGCTCTAACCACTTCACCATGGGCGCCCCCCTTCAAAATTGACAAAATCAAATACATTTTGGTATTGCCTGGTTAAATAAGGCGTGGCTTATAATAAAAAATCTCAATTCTACCTTGTAAACTTTTAAAAATCATATCAAATTAGAATTAGGCTGCGTTCAGAAAGCCATACTAACGTCCTACATCCTACATACTCACCATCTATATACTGCATACTGTCTACTCAAAGATCCATTGTGTATGCGAGGTGCGTCGAAACGGTTTCAGTGAAGTATACTCAAGCAATAAAGAATTTCTTCTTCTTCTCATAGGATTCCGGCGGTTTAGACGCTGTTTAGCGTATTGCCGCCCTCCACAGGTTAGATATAGAACTAGATTTTTACATACAGTCCTGTGTTGTTCAGGATATGCAGAATTGTAAATAAATGATTTAACACTAGAAACGCCAGCGTTCTCTTTATAGGCTACCTATATCTTCAGCGGGTCAAATCTACCCGTGCATTTTTAGAGTAATATAAAGTCATAAATTAGTTTGTTTAATCATTATCGCTGTTTTATAATCTAAGTATCTTTAAGAACACACTAATCACGTTTCGTGGCAACTCAGTAATGAAACTGAAAGTAGCTAATAAATGAAAACAGACGGTCAAAACAGCATCCAAATGAGCTACAATCCTAAATACAATAAACAGTAACATGGCACAGTGAACTTATTTTTAGGTAAGCTCCAATTGATTATTCATACATTTTTTCAAACGTTTATGTTTTGAGGCGGAGGATCCCTCTGACGCTCTCTGTCCGGCTCAGCACTCAGCTGTCTGTGAGTTGAGCTGGACGAGCCGCGGTGTGTGGAACAGCGATCTGTTCTAATCTCTCTCCACTATCAGACTCACTTCACTCATTTCACTTAGTGACTCTAATGTTGTTAGGTATTTATCTCCATCTCTTATCTATTGTAAGAGTTTATGAATGACTGCACGGAAAGTTGTCAGATCGCGGACCCCAATCAATGCCGTTGCCTAGCAACCTGCTCGAAAATATTAAATTTTCCTGTGCGGGTAGAATTGACCCAGTGCACTGTGGGGCGGTTGAATAGGAAAAGTAACCTGTCGATCAATACCCAAAATCTTCCCGGAAGTTAGTACTCATCCGGGAAATTCTCGCATACCCAAACTCGCATACCCAACCGTCACATACTCAAATTAAAGTAGGGCTGCAACTAACGATTATTTTAATATTCGATTAATCGGTCGATTATTTTTTCGATTAATCGATGAATCGGATAAAAAAAAGAAACACAGGGCAGACTGAAGTGTCAAAACACCAGGTTATTGCTCCAACGTCCCGGAACTATTATAAGTAATATTAAATGATAAAATATTAAAAATAAACTTAACTGGGATAACACAAAAAAAACATACAATGTATGATATACATTTATGCAGTATATAAGGGATGTCCATGGTAAACCAGTCAACCGATAAGATTGTTAACCTGTAAATACTAACGGTTAAAAAAATTCAATCATCTTAATTTCTCTCAGATGACAGGGGATCGCTAATTTTTATTGCTATTGATACCATTTGAGACTCCTTAACGATCCAAGTCTTTATTGATATCACGATTGATACTTTTCTATTATTTTGTTGAAATAGAACTTGTATTATTGCTGTAATTGCTGATATGATCATAGCTCAAGATAGGACATTAAACAGGTCATAATTCCATCTTTACTATCTATTTTATATTGCTGGGAAAACAAGTTTTCACCAAAATCTCAAATTTTTTTTTTTTTGTGTTGCATTTGAACACATCAATCATATTAATGAGCCGGCCTGAACACATCACATTTGACATGTTTTCTACTTTTGTTAAGCTAACTAGCTCTATATCCTTCTGATTTTAATATGGATTTAAAAACTGGATTACTATTTTTAACTGACAGGAGTTTCTACTCCGTTCGGTTGTGTGATTACTGCCGCTGCTTTGAATGACTGTTGATGCGCCGATGCCGACTCTCCGAGCCCGTCTGCACACCGTCTGCAGCAGCAGCAGCTGACAGAGTTTTTTTGGACTAGACGGATACTGAGTTGAAGGAGTTTTTTTAACCCAAAGAAAGCAAAGGTACAACACTTTCATATAGGCCTAAAGTCCAGTGTTAGATATGACCAAAATACAACCTGTGGCCGCTCACACTATAGCTTTCCCGCACCGCTTCACGTGCGGATGGCTCGCTGTGGGCGTGCATGAACCTGTCGGTGGCTGGATGTAAACAGTGCCGCGCCTACGAGTGACATATTAATCGCGCAACTCAACGAATCGATGACCAAATTCTTTGCCAACGCTTTTAGTAATCGATTTTTATCGATTCGTTGTTGCAGCCCTAAATTAAAGTCAAAATGAGTATGAGTAGGACGTTAGTATGGCTTTCCGAACACAACCTTAGTTTTTACAGAGCTGAATTTTTTCCAGCACATCCATTGATTTGCGATGCAACTTTTCGTGTTGTCCAATGGTCAATTTGTAACTCTGTCATTCTGTTTTTCAACATATGAAACTTGATAAACTAAATGTTTTATTCATCAGATATGTAATCCATATTCTCCAAAATGTTATTCTCTTAATCCAACAGAATGTTTTTTTTTTTTTTTTTGTGAATTTTTTTTTACTCTTCAGCCTAAGCCCTGTCGTCAGCTCTATACAATTGAACAGCAGACTAGAATATGTTCATTTCACTGTTCAAACGATGCTGAGAGATTATAGTCATGAACTTATTCCTAAACACCCACACTCTGTCCTGGATCACGTGAAATCCAACTGACCAAATTTACTCTAGTAGTTTAAGAAATCTCCACAAAGTGCAGATAAAGGCTTGACCCCACTAATTGCTGCTTGCGGTTTCAGTTTGTTGTTTTTAGAGTAAAACATTCAAAAGTCAAAACATCATTAGTGAAGTCTGAGTTTCTCTGATATGAAGCAGAATCAGTGGACTGTACATTGGGGCGGAGTGTCTGGTGGCCTCCTCTGATTATTCCTGTGATTTTAGAACTAACAAACCTGATGATTAATTTGGACAACACTATGAACCAGCATTCTAAACAGCCTGTTTAAATAGTTTAAGATCTAAAAAATGAAGTAGTAAGATTCTCAAAGTTATTTTCTTTCTGTGTTCCTCAGATCTTTGCAGGACGAAGATCTGACAAATACAAAAGGGGTCCTCTTGGAAACTTTAAAGGATTTAGGAGAAGACGAATTTAAAGAATTCAAGTGGCAACTGCAGCAGCGAGAGAGCGTCTGTGGCTTTCCAGCAATCCCTAAGAGTGAACTGGAAAAAGCAGACCGAATACAAACTGTGGATCAGATCGTCCAGACCTACGTCACAGAAACTAATAAAGTGACCAGGAATGTTTTGGGCAAGATAAATAGAAATGATCTTGTGAGAACCTTATCAGGCACCAGTTCCACAGGTAAGTCATGTGACGATGGAAGAGGTGATATCACAACACTGACATCATATTGTATAGAACAGAATACAGACAATGAATTTGCTTTTCCTTTAACAAGAAAGAGTTTATTGCAAAAATGTGACTGGTAAATGTTTATTTGAAATGTGTACATTAAGAATTTCTTTTTTAACGATATCTTATCAATAATCTGACAACAAGTTGATGTCTAAAAAAAATCAAAAATGTGTTCAGCTGTATGACCCCACTGCCTCATTAATCTTCATATTAAGAGAAATACTCTTTTAGACAAAGTGTAATACAAAAAGTATTTCTCTTAATATGAAGATTAATCAGGTAGAAAAGTCCCATTCACCACGTAGTATGATACTAGTGTCACCTGTTGTGGTCATTTTCAGGACTTTCGCCCCGGATAGAGATTTTGGCACACATCCCATGTTGTTCAATGGGGTCACATTAGTCTATAACAGTTGAGATATTCTTCGCTAAATGAAGCTCATACAAATCTTACCCAGGACCTCCACTATTAGTAATTGTGTGTATTTCAGCCGCTTGGCAGCAGTGGTTCAGTTTGTCCTTTTGGTGCTTTATTTCTTAAAGGTAGCCTGTGGTGGCCCTTTACAGTTTAGTTGTGTTTTTTTTCTCCCCTTCCCCATCCACCACAATAGCGATTTAGTGGTTATCCCTCCGGGGTAACTTTGAGACACCCCTGGGTCCCCACCTGAGTCCCCCCCCACCTCTCCTCACATGTTGGAAATGTCATGCTTTTCTCGAAAAGTGCACAATTGTTATTAATATGTGAGCTTATCCGCTGTACTATAATGGGGATTTTAATTAACTAAACTAAGCCATGGTAACACCAGTTAACATGACTTGACGTTCCCCACTCTCCACCCAGAACCTTCTCCCTCTGTCATGGTGGCAGCTCACACTGCAGTGGCCCTCACCAGCTCCCCGCCTGGCTCTTTGCTCCTGGAAACCGGAGCACAGTCACCGCGCGACATTCAAGAATCCTCTACAGTGGGACCGCAAACTGACCTTGCTCCTCAAGGTAATATCACTCGGATTAGATGCCTCCACAGATAGAATATGTAAAATATTTCCTATTGCTCTATACTGTTTTGTTTTGCCTTACCTTTTGCACTATTTAGAATGTATTTATTGTGTGTATTACTTATTTCATCTTATTTTATTCTTTTGCACCATTGCACCATGGGTCGGAGAGAAACAGCATTTCAAGAACTAATGTTTCCTGTGATGTAAAGCTTGTTGTAATGAATGAACATGTTGTTGTGTTTGTGTGAAGGTGTGGGCTCTGCTATGGATCAGAGTGAGGACAGAGAGGAGGGAGGGGAACATGACGGCCAGACCAAAGCTCTGGGCCCTTGTGCCTCAAAAAAAAAAGTTGTAATAACTTGTTGTAATGAATGGACATTTTGTTGTGTTTGTGTGAAGGTGAAGGCTCTATGGGTCAGTGTGCGAACAAACCGCAAAACTCTAAAACCATTCTGAGGTTGAAACATGGCGGCCGGACCAAAGCTCAAAGGTGACATGAGGATCTCTAACTGTATATGACTCAAATCACTGCACCGTCATTATTCACTCTCAAAACTCTTTGTGTGTGTGTGTGTGTGTGTGTGTGTGTGTGTGTGTGTGTGTGTGTGTGTGTGTGTGTGTGTGTGTGTGTGTTCAACAGACCAGAATCTCCTGGACCTGAACCTGGCCCCAGCTGTGTTTCCACTAAGAGTAACCGGTCTATTGGGTTCAAAGATGAACAGCAGTCTGATGATCAAAAGTAATAATTTCTCTTAATAGTTTGTTATTATCAGTGTTAAAACATTCAAAAGTTAAAACGTAATTAGTGAAGTCTGAGTTCCTCAGATACGAAGCAGAGTCAGTGGACTGTAGAATTAATAAAAATAAAATTTTAAAATCCTGATTTATTTGGAGAAAAACAAAAATGAACCTGTTAAATTGCAAATAAAACTGCTAACTAGTCTGTTTATAAAGTGTTAAACATCTAAAAAATAAAAAATAGTATTTTTCATTAAAATAATTTTTTTGTTTGTATCCGTCAGAGTTTTGCAGGGAGAAAACATGACATTATCAAAAGAGGGCCTCTTGGAGATTATGGAGAATTTAGGTGACGACGACATTGAAAAATTCAAGTCGTTTCTGCAGGATCCAAATACTCACACAGAGATCCCAAATGGACTAGAAAATGCAAGCCTGTTGGAAATTGTGAATCTGCTGATGAAGAAATACAAGACAGGAATTGAAGAGGCCAGGAAGTTTTTTGCCAAGATAAATAGAAATGATCTGGTGATGAAATTGCCAAAGACCGTAACAGGACCCAAAGGTGAGTGATGGAAAGATGGAGAAGGATATCAGATCACCAGAAGAAGTTGTACAGTACAGAAGTAGAGACACTAAATGGGATTTTTTTTTAACAAAAAAATTGTGTATTACAAACAAATGAAGATTGTCGGGAACATCTTTGTTTTCATAGGTGTTCCTTTAAGCAAGATGTGTATTTATTTTGAATAATATCTTTTCATTTATCTCATGACAAGTTTATGTTTAAAAAAATGTGTTAAGCTGAATGTCCTCAGACGCTCTGGGTCAGATCTGTGGGTGTTTACCACCAGAAGTTCACAAAAGTTGTGATGATTTTAAATATAACACATGTTCTGGTTGAACCAGAGCATATGCTATATTACAATGGCTATATTTGCTATCCCAAGAAGTCAGAAATGTGTTATTAGAAAGCTTTTCCATGACTAATGTTTACTAGAATCCTTTCACTGATGTTATGTTGCTTTGTAGCTTCCAGGAAACCACACAGACCAGAAACAGAGGAAGATCTGGACCAGTCCTCTGCTTCTGGGGAGGCTCTTCAGCCAGGGCTCGAGGCCTCCAACAAAGCTCTGTAGGTGGACACATGAAACATTTCAATAGAGTTCATTTTATATGATCAACATTTTGTTATTTGTGTTCACTAATTCTCCTTCTGCAAATCCCTGGATTCCCGTTCAAACCAGGAAGTGTTTCTCTGTCACACTGACAAACTGAGGAACACTGCTTCATGTTGAACAGCAGTTAGGATCATGTTGATAGAAAATCATTCTGACTGTGTTTCTTCCTCCAGGATGGACCCCGGTGGAGAGCAGAGGTTAACACATGATGATCTGAAGAAGTGTAAGTGTGGATTCAGTTTGACCGAATGTGTCATAATTTAACTTTATAGAGATGGAGAATATCAAAACAAAGAATAAAGCCTTCAGGTGTCTGATGATAAACTGCTGCTGTGTCTTTTTCTCTCCATCAGATTCCTGTGAACTCACACTGGACACAAACACAGTGAACAGATACCTCACACTGTCTGACAACAACAGGAAGGTGACACGTGTGGAGGAGGAGCAGCCATATCCTGATCATCCAGAGAGATTTGACTTCTGGTGTCAGCTGCTGTGTAGTAATGGTCTGACTGGTCACTGTTACTGGGAGGTCGAGTGGAGCGGAAGGGTTTGTATATCAGTGAGTTACAGAGGGATCAGCAGGAAAGGAAGCAGTACAGACAGTGTGTTTGGAGGGAATGATCAGTCCTGGAGTCTGATCTGCTCTGATGGTGGTGGTTACTCTGTCCGGCACAATGACAGAGTAACACGCATCCCCTCCACCTCTGTCTCTAACAGAGTAGCAGTGTATGTGGACTGTCCTGCTGGCTCTCTGTCCTTCTACAGTGTCTCCTCTGACTCACTGATCCACCTCCACACCTTCAACACCACATTCACTGAACCTCTGTCTCCTGGGTTTGGGATTGGACCACCTGATGCCTCAGTGTCTCTGTGTGATGTGTAGGAGGGAGACACCTTCCTGTGCTGAGGTTTAGATGCTGGTGGTGGACGAGGCTTCACTCAGTTCATATGAACTAGTCTGCTCAATGTGATCGTTCGAGCCCCACACATATACTGCAGACAACTCTATCTATCTATCCATCTATCTATCTATCTATCTATCTATCTATCTATCTATCTATCTATCTATCTATCTATCTATCTATCTATCTATCTATCTATCTATCTATCTATCTATCTATCTATCTATCTATCTATCTATCTATCTACATCACAGCAAAAACAAGCATGGCCGCCCAGTAGCGCTAAGATAATATGATGTTTTTTATGCTGTTTTTTTTTACAGCATCTTGATCATGTAAATTGTTGAATTGAAAAATATACAGACAGTGGAATGTAAGGTTTTGATAAATTGAGGCGTTCACAGACAGTTGGAACTTTGAGAATACGATGAATTTCACGATGTTTTCCGCTTCTGGCTACGGTGAGTGTTTTTGAATTTAAACAAAACTTCAAACCCTCTCATAGGGTTTTGGTAAATGTTGGTGTTGTCAGAAATGTGTTTTTCTTAGAGATGGTGGAATGATCTCCTCGGGGCTGAACTAGTGTAAACTGTATTTACTTTGATTTTCACTGTAATAATGTTTTCTTGGAGCAGCAAGTAGCTGCTGCTGACGGCTGCAGCGGAGATCATTTAGTTCAATAAAAGTTTAAAGACTAAGAACAGAGTGGATTGGTTTCATTTCTTTGAAGTTAACTTTGAACATGTTTTGTGAACATATCCTCATGATCTGCTACCTGTCCTTACTGTGTTTTCGCTGCAAGTGTTAAAGGCCTATTTCACCGGTTTGAATATGAAAGTGTATTGAATTCTGAGATCCTATGTAGTATAAATGTGCAAAAAAAAATTAAAATCGGTTCATTCTAGCCTGAGAAAAGGCAGAAAGAGTGTTTTTTTAACCCTATATTTCTCTTTCTTGTGACATCACAGAAAGAGAAATATAGGGTTAGAAAAAACTTACTTTGTAAATATTACTGTGATGTCTTTTACTGTGACATACCCCTTCATATTCAAACCGGTGCCTTTAATACACAGCCTAGGCTATGTAAACCAGTATGTAAACAAAGGAGTCATCGTAGCAATAGCAATAGCATAATGACTGTTTACGGAGCCTAGGCTTTGTTTAGACACTGGACTTATTTTCAGCGCACACACAGGTAGCAGATCATGAGTAGGAGGTATTGACTGATTTTGACAAAAAGTGATAATAACAAAAAAATAATTACAACGAACACTCTCCAGAATCACTGACTCCACCTTTGTAGTAAATGTATTTATTGGTCAGTATCATGTAAGACAATTCAGGCATTCCAAATCTCTCCTTGCATTTCAAATCTCATACTCTTTATTTTCTCTATTCTACATACTACAGCTGATCATAAAAATAATCTAGTTAGGATGCAGCATGCTACACTTGGGACATACTTTTACTTATTTATTTCATCCTAACATGGCTCCTTGATCTTGCCTCTTGCTTTTATATCCATCTCATCCCCGTTTGTTTTCATATGGAGGCTTCGTCGATGTGACGTCACTTCACGTGCGCACCGGATTGTGGGTCAGAATCGCCCAAATAGGATGCAGTTTTCAACACTAAAAATCACGGACGGATGCAGTATTTTTAACCATCCTAAATCTGGCCACAAGAATCGGGACATCCTAAATCTTTTCTCTACTAAACTAGATAGTAGAAAGTATGAGGACTGGAACGCAGGGAAAGATCTCACAACTGTTATGTAACTGAGAGTCAGAGCAGAGAATCATCTGAGCCATTACTCTCTGTACTGAAGTCTGACGGCTCACGCTCCAACACGCACACACAGGCAAGCAGAGCCACACACACACACACACGCATACGCACACGCTCACACACACACACACACACACACACACACACACACACACACACACACACACACACACACACACACACACACACACACACACACACACACACACACACAGGCAAGCAGAGGCACACACACACACACACACACACACACACACACACACGCATACGCACACGCACGCACACACACACACACACACACACACACACACACACACACACACAGGCAAGCAGAGGCACACACACACACACACACACACACACACACACACACGCATACGCACACGCACGCACACACACACACACACACACACACACACACACACACACGCACACACACACACACACACACACACACACACACACACACACACACACACACACCCTCTCGCTCTCTCTCTGTATTTCCTCTGTGGTTGAGGCAGAGACTTGTTCACAGGCACAGCGAGTCTGAAGCTGCCTCTCTGGAACCTGAAGTCAAACCAAGGAAAGTTTATCTGATAATTAAACTAAATGAAATAGTTCTTCACAGAGATGTATTCTCAGTACTGGAACACGGCGCGGACACACACACCGGACTACAGGAGATACACAGTGAGTATTAGACACTTTGTTAAGCTGCAGTCAGGACAGACATACAGACGGACAGACAGACAGACAGACAGACAGACAGACAGACAGACAGACAGACAGACAGACAGACAGACAGACAGACTTTCATATTAAAACTATCAATATAACAGTAAGAACCAGGGTCAAAGATTAAAGATGAACTGTTCCTTATTTGAACTATACTCGTTGCTAATTTTTCATTGTAAGCAAACCCTTGATTTCTTTTCTTGTGCTTTTAATTTTAAAATTACATTATTTTTAAATTGATCAATCAGAACACAGGATTTATCAGTGCCGTGAAATAACTAACAATACATTATTATCAGTTCAATAATTAATACTAGTACAGAGCAAACAGATATCACAGACTCTGACACACTGACACTATACAACACTGTTTGCTGTCCCACACACACACACACACACACACACACACACACACACACACACACACACACACACACACACACACACACACACACACACACACACACACACACACACCCATATGCTTTCTACCTATACTCTTCTGTTTTTGGTTCGTTTGGTGTACATGCAGTTCTGTGTTTCCCCACTGGGTGGAGCTGTGTTGATCTGATGTTGTGTGTTCAGGTTGTGGAGGGCGAGTCTCCTCTGGCTCTGGGCTCAGTGTCACGGCCAAACCCTGAAGGCAGCCAACCGGTGAGGGAGAGGTGTCAGGTTTATTTTAATGTTTTTCTTATTGAAGGTGCTCCGAGGAACTTTCAGTTTGTGTTAATTCTAGCGCCCCCCTTTGGACTAAAAGCTGTAGTGTTTTTACCACGCCAGCTGTTGTTCCTGGGTGAGCGTATACCCATGACAAAGGCATTAAGAAAAACTATATAGAAATAGCATTCTTTGCACTGATGGTCTCAATTGCTGAGGAAAAATTAAATATTAAAAAGTTCCTCGTAGCACCTTTAAGTGATGCGGGCAAGACAACATGAACACGGACTACATTATGGACAAGACAAGCTGGCAGTGACAAGTCAACAAAAAAGTTCTAGCCTATACATTTCGGTTTTTCTAGCAAAAGCAAAAAAAAAACGGTTTTTGGACTAAATTAATGTTTAAAGAGGACCTATTATGCTACTTTTCTGGTCTTAATTTCTTGTTTTACACTGCTATAGAGCAACCTGACACGAATCACATCACAAAAAACTATGTAGATTTTCGGGAAGCTCTTTCTCTTATTTTGGCGATCCAGCACATCCTGTCAACACTTGAGTGTGTGTGCTTCGGCTCCCTCCGCCTGTGCTTCGGCCATCTCCGCTCCCCTCCCCCCCCTCCTGCAAACCCCACTCCGTTGTGATTGGTTACCTTCCTTCCGGAACACTTTCAGTGGCGGGAAGCGCGAGCATGGACCTATAAGGGCGCGAGGCAGACGCGAGGCAGACGCGAACAGGGAAGTGACAGCATTACCATACATGGAAACATCCGCGTGGAGACGTCACAAAGTTTTATGCGACGTCACAAATTATGAAAGGGTAGACCGCTTTGAACACGTGACTTCTCGACTGGCTAGAATAGTGTTTAGTGCTCTGCACAGACACCCCAGACGGTCAGCAGGGAATATGTCGAAATGCATGTAAGTCATTATTTGATAATTTAGTATGGTTAAGCATGACTATGAATCATCATAACAACGTTTATAGGTCATAAAAGTCAAAAAGCATCATAGGTCCTCTTTAATAACACTTTGTTGGATAGAGATATCGTAAATACGTTGTATCTAGTTTATAAACATGGCGATGCTTTGATGTGAGTTTTCATAGGCTGTGTTGAGTGATGCTAGCTGCTAGCTGTTTAACATTAATCTTAATTGCTAATTGTAATTTGAATCGTTAATTGTTTTTCATAATTGTAATTGCTGTCTGTGTGTTGTGAGTGTATCTATGTAACTGTTGGTGCCTCTTGATCCCTTGAAAAATAGGTTTTTAATAACAATGGGACTTTCCTGGATAAATAAAGGTTAAATAAAAAATGTCTTTGCAGGAGGATTTGGGCAGACTGTGTGCGCGCTGCCATGCCGTGGCCTCACAGCTGAGCTCACAGGCTGATGCTCTGGCCGATTCCACCGCCCTGAAGGTCAGAAACACACAACACACCCTGTCAGTCAATGAGAGAGGAGTTAGGCTAAAGGGGCGGGGTTTATATTTACTGTGAGGAGCAAAGAGGCGGGACTAACTGTTTTATAGGTGGAGAATTTTTACTTGTCCAAAATCTCTAAATATTTCCTCACGATCTGCTACGCGTAAGTGCGCTGAAAAAAAAAATACAGTGTTCATATCATGTACAGTTAAAGTTGAGCATATAGCATAGCATATAGCATAGCATTTAGCATAGCAGCATATAGCATAGCACATAGCCTAGCACCCCCTAGTGGTTGTGTTGTGGAATTTGTTCTACAGAAAATGCAGGTTTTTTTATTGGTCCTGTTTGATCACATGGTTCAGGTGATACTTCCTGTCGGCCATTTTGTCTTTTGACTTGTATTGAAATGTGAAATGTGAAATTTAAGTCTCGAGTTTAAACCGTCACATCCGACTGTGTTGACCCTGAGAGAAGCTTCGTTTGTAAGTTCTCTTTGTACATTTCAACTTTATCCGTGAGTATTGATGTATATCTTGTTGATAGCCTATATTAGTATCTACAGCTAACTTCGTGAGTATTGATGTATATCTTGTTGATAGCCTGTATTAGTATCTACAGCTAACTTCGTGAGTATTGATGTACATCTTGTTGATAGCCTGTATTAGTATCTACAGCTAACTTCGTGAGTATTGATGTATATCTTGTTGATAGCCTCTATTAGTATCTACAGCTAACTTCTAAACCATTTTCTGCAGTGTGTTAAAGGTGCAGTAAGCGGTTTATTTATGTTAATATAAGTGTTAAATCGCTCTTTATTCATACAGTGATCACTTACATAATGTGGGCGTTTCATAAAGCCGATCTCTCAGTCAGCTGCTCTGCGTGTTAAGCAGTCGTTTGTACATTTGTGTCTGGTACCTGTTTACAGAGCCTAGGCTGTGTATTAACACCAGATTTATTTTCAGCACACGCACAGTACAGACAGGTGGCGGATCATGAGGAGATATACACTCAGTACAGACAGGTAGTGGATCATGAGGAGATATTCACTCAGTACAGACAGGTAGTGGATCATGAGGAGATATTCACTCAGTACAGACAGGTAGTGGATCATGAGGAGATATTCACTCAGTACAGACAGGTAGTGGATCATGAGGAGATAGTCACTGATTATTTTTTATATTTTTTTTATTATTATTACTATTTTTTTTTGGCATGTTTATGCTTTATTGATAGTGTAGAGACAGAGTTGAAATGGGGCAGAGAGGGGAGTGACATGCAGAGAACGACCGCAGGCTGGAATCAAACCCGGGTCCGCTGCTTGCCGAGGCCCATGGGGGGGGGGGGGGGGGGGGGGGGGGACGCCCTACCAACTGAGCTAAGGGCGCCCCCGATATTCACTGATTTTGAGAGAAAGTGATTTTGACGACAAGCGTTCTCCAGAATCACTTTTTAAGCGGCAGTCACATCCAATCAGCACCAATACCCTGAAACACAGCTCTGTCTATAGTTTAACACCATGGATGTTGGCCTCTTGTCCTGTGAGTGTGTGTGTGTGTGTGTGTGTGTGTGTGTGTGTGTGTGTGTGTGTGTGTGTGTGTGTGAGTGTGTGTTTTCATGGTCATTGCCGTTGTTCAGTTACTAATGAAATGTAATGATTCTAGATTAGTTCCTCTATGCTGTAAAGTGACTGGGCTGCTGGGTGGATGTCGGCCTCACGTCCTGTGTGTGTGTGTGTGTGTGTGTGTGTGTGTGTGTGTGTGTGTGTGTGTGTGTGTGTGTGTGTGTGTGTGTGTGTGTGTGTGTGTGTGTGTGTGTGTGTGTAGCTGGGTGGATGTTGCTCTTTTCACAGAGTGGGTGGAGTGCGCAGAGAGAAGTTAGTCTGATGTTAAACTCTTCTGTCAGGTTTTTATAACCAAGCGTGAACGCGAGAGCTGCACTGTCTATAGTGTTAACTCTCTCTCCCTCTCTCCTCCTGTTATTCTCTCTCTATTTCTCTCTCTCTCTCTCCTTTTCTCCCCCTCTCTCTGACTCTCTCTCTCTCTCCCTACCTCCCTTTCTCTCTCTCGTCCTGTCTTTCTCTTTGTCTCTCTCTCTCCCTCTCTCTTTCTCTCCCTCCTCTCTCTCTCTCTCTCTCTCTTTTTCTCCCTCTCGCTCTGACTTTCTCTCTCTCTCCCTCTCCCGCTCTCTTTCTCTGTCTCTCTCTCGTCCTGTCACTCTCTCTCTTTCCTTTTCTCTCTCTCTCACTCTCTCTTCTGCCATCTCCCTCCCTCTCTCTCTCTCTCCCTCTCTCTCTCTCCCCCTCCTTCTCTCTCTCTCTCTCTCTTTTGAAGGGAAATCGCTCTGATTTGTTCAATGATCTGACTTGATCACCGCTTTCTCTTTTGCTCGCCCACGCGTTTGTGCATCGCTCTGCTGCACACACACACACACACACACACACACACACACACACACACACACACACACACACACACACACACACACAC
>CASHTC010001493.1:17500-67500 GCA_949357725.1 Hyperoplus immaculatus | reverse complement strand
TGTCTGTCTGTCTGTTAAACGTCTAACTGCTGTCTGTCTGCCTGCCTGTCTGTCTGTCTGTCTGTCTGTCTGTTGAACGTCTATCTGCAATGTGTCTCTGTGTATTGAGGTCTCAGGTGTTGCTCTCTTGTGCTGCTGTTATTGTTTATGTTCATGTACAAATTATAAAAGACATGTAAAGATTGTGTGTGTGTGTGTGTGTGTGTGTGTGTGTGTGTGTGTGTGTGTGTGTTGGCTCCAGACCCACCAGCAGCGGAGAATCCTCCGAGGAAGAAGAGGAGGAGAAGGACCAATCGGAGGACGCTCAAACATGTAAATAAATATTTGATTGTGATATTTCCTATTTGTCTGTTCTGTTCACGTGATACTTCCACATGTTTTCTCTCATTTCTCACTGTCTGTCTATCTGTGTGTGTGTCTCTCTGTTTGTCTGTCTGTCTCTCTCTCTGTGCCTGTCTGTCTGTGCCTCTCTCTGTCTCTCTCTTTCTGTCTGTGTGTGTCTGTCTGTCTGTCTGTCTGTCTCTGTGCCTGTCTGTGCCTCTGTCTGTCTGTCTCTCTCTCTGTGCCTGTCTGTCTGTGCCTCTCTCTGTCTCTCTTTCTCTGTCAGTGTGTGTCTCTCTTTCTCTGTCTCTCTCTCTGTCTGTGTGTGTCTCTCTGTCTGTCTGTCTGTCTGTCTGTCTCTCTGTGTGTGTGTGTGAGCCCCTAACTTTGCTTAACAGTCTGTCCGTTTTGAATTTACACACAGTTTCACTAGTGTGTTTAAAACAAGTTCATAAAAACGTCTAACATTATGCGACGTTGTTCCTTCAAATTACTATTGTTTAAAGTCTAGGGTTACAGTTATCAGTCTGCTTTTAAAACATGTCAGAATGCCTGGGAAGTGAATTTAATAATTTAATCTAATACATTTATTTCATCCTCCCACCTCCAAAAACATGCAATGGGGATAGGTTGATTGGATTCTATAAATTGACCATAGGTGTGAATGTGAGTGTGAATGGTTGTCTGTCCCTATATGTGGCCCTGCGATGGACTGGCGAACTGTCCAGGGTGTACCCTGCCCTTGCCCAATGCAGCTGGGATTGGCTCCAGCCCCCCCCCGCGACCCCCAACGGGACAAGCGGTAGAAGATGGATGGATGGATGGACATTTATTTCAGACATATCACAAATACAAAAACAAAACGAGAAGCACAGAGAAAAATAAAACAATTCAAATAAGTTCACAAATAATAATAAAAAATAATATTAAAAAGCACATTATAACATATATTCCATTAAAAGGAGTAGGAAGAAGTAAAGACCGTGTTAAAAATGCTTAAAATGTCAAATTTCACCTGTAAAAATGTGTTGTCACTAAATCTGATCTTGGTCTTGACTGTAGGCTCCAGACACAGCAGCAGCAGCAGCAGCATCCTCCCTTCGTCTGTGCTGGATAAAGCCAGCGCCATCGCCCAGCACTTCAGCATCCGCCGCGGGAGCACCTCCAGAGAAGACCCTCACTCCCCTCGCAATCTAGCCCACGGCGAGGCACTGTCCCCTGGGTGTGCTTCACCGCTACGCCTAGCCCGCCAAGACGCTACCTCCACGGGGGGCTGTGTCTCGCCGCGTAGTGTGGCCCGCAACGAGGCACTTTCTCCGGACTCTGCTACTCCGTGGCGCCCCCCTAGTCGGACCGGGAGCATGCTAAGCCCTAGCATGTCCGACCGAGCTTCGCGGCTGAGTAGCGTGGGCTCAGGTCACCCAGCCGAGACAGATTTAGCCTCTCTGTCCCCGCACGATGAAGACAGTTTGTTTGACGGTGAACAGGAAATCACTCGTTGGAAAAGACGAGATTCGACCCTCTCCAAACACGACCAGATACTCATCGGAAAAATCAGGAGCTACTACGAGACGGCGGAGAGTGAGGATGTGTCCTTCAGGCTGCAGCGGAGAGAAAGCCTGACGTACATCCCCACAGGGCTGGTCAGAAGCTCCGTCTCTCGGTTCAACAGCATCCCAAACGACCAGCACACAGGCGGGGGGGAAACCGCAGACACTGATCCATCCATCTCCAGTGTGGAACCCCAGGGAGACACGCTCCTCACAGAACCTATGGTGTTTTTGGAGTCCAGCCAAAAAACAAGCAAAGATCTAGAAGGTGCGGAAATAAACAAGGCTAGCCTACACTTAGGAAGGAGAGAAAAGTCATGTTTTTTTCACACCACACACAGACACACACACGTACGCACACAAACACACAGACAGACAGACACACACACACACACAAGTACACACCCACACATTTAAAATGATTGTTATTGAATAGTTGTATTTGTCCATGCAACACTGGGTACACTTACAGGTACATCTATAAAAAAAATTACTTAAAAAGAAAAAGTTAATTTTTTTCTGGAATTTGATTCAAAAAGAGAAACTTTAATATATTATAGATGCATTACATAAGGTAAATGAATCTAGAATAAATATACTTTATATATATATTAGTGGTGGGCCGTTATCGGCGTTAACGTGCTGCGTTAACGCCAGACTCTTATCGGCGATAAAAAAAATATCGCCGTTAATCTCTTATTCCACCTCCTGTTCGGCTCAGGGAGCCAGTCATTTGTACAGTTCAGTTTAGACTCGGCCGTAATGCTGCTGCACACACACACACACACACACACACACACACACACACACACACACACACACACACACGCTGCATGTCAGAGACGAGGGGCGAAGCTTCTCTCACACACCCGCCGCTCTCTCTCTCCATCACTTGCCCAACGACACAATCGGGTATTGGAACGCTGGGTGGGTGTGTGTGGCCACCGGTCGCCACGTGACTATAAGTTTCCAAGTTTTAAACACTTCTATCTCTTCAACGGCAACGTCACCGTACCCGAATCCTAAATATCCCCATAGCAGACGCTATATTTCATCGGGGGGAAAACTTTGTTTTGCGCCACAGTTGAGCTTAGACTCGGCCGTAATGCTGCTGCACACACAGACACAGACAGGCACACACACACGCTGCATGTCAGAGACGAGGGGCGCTACCAAAAAGACGAGAGGAGCGGTTGGAGCAGTTGGAGAGTTTAGACACACATGCGCGCACATTTATTTACATAAAATCGCAATCGCAGTCATTTGTGCAGTTATGTAAAATGTTTCACTAAGGAAAATGACAGAAAAAGTAACGCACAGTGACTTTGATGAGTAACTTTAATCTGATTACTGGTTTGGAGATAGTAACGCGTTAGATTACTCGTTACTGAAAAAAGAGGTCCGATGCCGGTAACGCGTTACTAAGTAACATCTTGTTGAACATTATTTATTTTCATCACCAATTATCATAGTAGAACAGCTTCCTCAAGCAGTTTGTGATGCATGTTGGAAACAGGAGATGAGCCCCTGGTCTGATGCGCCACCTGGCTTGAGAAACACGTTCTCAAAGACTTACTTTGAGTCATTATTTAGGGAGCACACACATATTATGAAAGAATTCAAATGAGCCATTTTAATCTAGATTAATCTAGATTAATTCCAAAATTAATCTAGATTAATCTAGATTAAAAAAATTAATCTATGCCCACCTCTAATATATATACATTTCTGTACACGTGGCACATTGAAAGTTGCTCTCTAAAGGCTTTAGTTATTGTGATATTGTTCTGTTCGGACGCCATATTTTTTAACCATGTTTCTCTGTTGCTTACATAACAAACAGGAGAAACTCCACCTGTCCACGTTTCTAGAATATATGAAAGTTTCACTCTTTAAACGGACTCTTCCATGATATGTTTTTTTTTGTGTTTAAACTACAGTTTCAACAGTTTTCTCACTGAATGCCAACGCATGAGCCATTTTCTAACCATGATTATGTTCCTCTGTTGCTTTTATAACAAACAGGAGACAAGCCAGATGTCCCGTCCACGTGTCAGGATGCTCCAGATGAAGAGTTCTTCAGACCTTCTTCTGAGATGATCCAGATCTGGCAGAAGATGGAGAGAGACGTCACGACCACACCGCAGAGGACCGGAGCAGTGAGGTCCAGAGAGGCTCTAAGGAACGCCAGAGCTATCGATGTAATGAATCTATTTAATTATTGCATTTTTTATTTATCTATTTTATTCATTTATTTTATGTATTTTATTTATTTTATTTTGTTTATTTTATGTATTTTTGATCCATTGTATTTTTTTAATTTAATTTATTTTATATTTTTTTATTTATTCTTTTTCATTTCATTACTTTTTTTAAATGTTATTTTATTAATTTATTATTTATTAAAAGAAAAAAAATAGTTTGACAGCCCTAGTATGTATGTTAAAAAATGTAGTGAATGCTTCACTTGAGAGTCAAAACTAATTTGGTTGTATTCCTTCCTAACAAACCATTCTGCCTTCTCTCTCTGACACACAGACCCCTAACAGGAGCTCAGATCTGGGCACCATCTCAGAGGAGAGCAGTGGTGTCTCTCCCCTCAAACCCAGGGCCGGAGGTGGGAGGCAGGCGGTGGGGGGACGGCCCAGACAAGCCCCCACACTGCTGGAGACTCACCTCGACTCCAAGGCCCCTAACCCCAACACCAAGGCTCCTTACCCCCACACAGAGACCCCTAACCCCCAAACCAATCACCCTAACCCCCAAACCAAGGCCCCTAACCCCCAGAGCAAGGTGCTGAATCTGGCCCGTCAGTACAGCCAGCGGATGAAGCCCAGCGCCGCCCCGACCGGCAGGAAGACTCTCTCGTGTGTGATGGAGGAGAAGGAGAGTGCCGGTACTGAAACATCTTTTCATTATATACATCCCTTTAATGCTTAAAGGTGCTGCAAGCGGAATGGTTCTTTTAGCTAACTTCCTGTCAGTTACTGCAGTTAGCAGTCCCCTCCCTCGTCCCTATGTCACCACATTAATGCACTGCGGTCTTCAAGCAGCGAGTTATCTAGCATCATCTCAGATCCATAAGTGTGATAAAACATGATAAAAAGTCTACCAAAACCTTAATATCTAAGCCTGTGTAGCACATAGAAACATGAAATAAAATACATTTAAAAGTTAAGGTTCACATGTTTTATTTAAACATGCTCCCTTAGCGCTTTCAAACCAACAAATATTTCTAAAAATCGTCAAAATTAGATGAATTAGAAAATTATTAAATATTGTTAATAAATAGATGCAATGTGTTGTGTGATTTTCGTCAGTAGTCTATAGTAGACCTTGATTCTGCGCACCAAACGCCACTAACTGTTCTGTCGCCGACATAGCCGGCGTATTTTTTTTATTATTTTGTTTTATTTTTTTATTTATTTTTTTTTTGATTGACGTGATTTTTGGCAAACCACACAACTTTTGGGTGGTCACGTGGTCTTCAAAAATCAACAAAACCCACCTCATGTGTATTTGAACCAATGACAGTGCATTCTATGCTGGGAATGCCATGAAAATTAGATAAAGTAATAATGCTGCGCGACGCAGCATCAGGCAGGAGAGCCAATGTGGCATCGCGCAGCAGCCGTCATCAATGGGTTAAAGCATTAAAGCAACTTAAAACACTCAGAAATGCACTATAGAAATAGCATGTATTATTATTAAGTATCTTCAAAATGAGGTCTTCTAAGTATTACTGCAAACAGTGTTCCAGGGATCACATTTTCCTGTTAGGAAAGTTTTTTTATTCAGTTATGAGAATATATCTTAGAAAATGTTATTCTCTGATACATCCAAAGTTACAAAAGAAATTTAAATAATTTCACGTAGAGATTCCTCGGGGGTGACTTGTTTTAAAAAAACATGATATGTTTTCCATTCTGTGTATATATATATATACTTAAGAACACATTAGAACAAGTCACTCTCTGACACATTGAAAGTTACACAGTGCACCTTTAAAAAAAAAATACAAATCTTAAATTGAACTTCTTTAAAAACCATGTTCCTTTTTCCATTCTGCAGCTAAGCCCGGCCTGTCTGTCGCGCTGCCTGGCCCTGTGTTGGATCAGAGCAGCCTCCCAGTGATCAGTCAGGGGGGGGTCTCCCTGGGCGCCTCCACCCCCCCTCCCCTCCAGGGCTTCATCTGGCCCGACGTACGCCAGCTCCGGTCCAGATACTCGGACCACACTCGCCCGAAGAGAAGCCCCATCTGGCGCCGCAAATCCACCCCGGAGCGAGTCTTTTACGCACCATCCAGCCTCCTCACTCCTGGAGCTTCTTATTCCGAGGAGGAGGGGGAGGTTCCTGTGTCCAAGCCCCTCCAACGGACACATTCTCTGGGTGCCCGGCTGAGCGCGGCATCAGTAGCTGAGCTGGAGGACTTTGACTGCGACGGTTACTACGTAGCAGCCGCGGCGTCCGTACCGCACGACCCGGAGCACAGGGTGATGGTCGTCATGGAGAAGCTTCCGGAGCCTTCAGAAGAACCCGACCAAGATTCCAAACATCCCCAAGATTCCACAGATCCCAAAGATGTCAATGATTTTAAGATAGTACAAGAAGAAAAAGTAGAAAACAAAGAGGCCGAGGACAACTACATTCAGATCCGTTCACCAACCAGCAGAGAGAAGATCTGCTTCATGCCGGTGGTGGAGCGCTGCCGGCTCTACCAAGACTCTGAGGAACCAAAGACCAAACCTGAGGCTCCAGCCCAAACATCTCCACACCTCCTGACATCCACGGATCCCTCCCACCGTCACACAGACAACCCAGGCATCTCAGCTAGCTCAAGCTCCCCACAGAAAGCAGAGGGAGGGCAGCAGAGCATCGTGAAGAATCTGAGAGAAAAGTTCCAGGGCCTAAGCTGAGACAGACTTTGCATTTTACATTACCTGGCACTAAAGCGTTCCTAAATCAATATAACCGAACTTAAAACAATTTTTTTTCTTCAATTAATTAATGAATTAATCTAGTTAAAGCCGTGCAATAAGCAGGGTGATGTATAGCGAACGGACCCCTGACTTTTTCTGTCTGTATTTCTGGAGATTGACCCGTAAACTATACATAATCCCTTACATAATAAATAATAATAATAATTGTTTTTTTATGAACCTAAAGATAAATCGTTAACACTTTACAGTAAGGGTTAATTAATTAAGAGTTAGTTAATGCTTAGTAAGCATTTACTGACTGTCAATACTAAGTTATTTACAGTTAGTTAAAGCTGGGGTGGAGGATTTGGGGAGAAAATGGCAGTTGGGATAGAGATTTGAATCCAAATACCTCAACCGCTCCACTTGTTCTCTTTGGTCCCTCCCCTATGGTCCCTCCCTGACACGCTCTACACCAAGAAAGTTGTGCCAAAGTGAATGGACAGTCCCAACAGCCAATAAGAACAGAGAATCGGAGTCTCGCCCTGATTGGTCAAAGTGTACAGCTCATGTTCACTTTGACCAATCGGAAATCATATACCCCTGCTTTAATTCTTGAGAAAACATCTATGCCAAGTTAACTGAGCTTAACGGTTGGAAAATGCTTAGTTAACGCTAATTAAGCATATAGTTAATAATGTGCCCTTATTGTAAAGTTTTACCAAAAAATCAATAGATGCAAAAACCAGGTGGTTGTACCTTAATCTTTACTTACTTAATATATGTATGTATATATATATAAACCAGGTGGTCGTACCTTAATCTTTATATATGTATGTATATATATATAAACCAGGTGGTTGTACCTTAATCTTAATATATGTATGTGTATATATATATTTGCATCTTATAATTATTTTAATTTCAAGAAAACATATTTAGAAAGCAAAATATATTGTGTGATTTCAGCTTCAAATCCAAAACCCTGTTTTCCGGTTGTGCTCTCTGTAAATATCTTTATACAGTCGGTCTGAGGGATTTAAAAGAACATTTTTATAGAGGATGCTACTCTGGGAGTTGTTTCTGTACATGGACAAAACTAGCGGCCATATGCATTTTTATATATAGTGGGTGTCCTGGGAAAATGCAGCTGTTGGAAGACCAAGAAGAAGTACTATAGAAAAAAATAACTAAATACATCTTCACCTCATCACTTGATATTGTGGAAAGACTTGAGGCAGTGGTGGATGATGCCATCTTTAGTAACTAGCTTCTTGTCCTTGAAGGCCACGTAGTTTCTGTAATTATTCTTAAGGGAGGGTTTAGCGATGCAATCTTGAACTTTCACCACTAGATGTCACTAAATATACTGATATTACACACTGTACCTTTTTAAACTGCTCACTAGCTGTTAAGCTTTAATCATAGACCAAACTGTGGGCCCTGCTGCTGTAAACAACAACAGTGAAACAGTAACTTTTCAGGAAGCTTTCTAACTCAAACAGTGTTCCAGGGATCACATTTTCCTGTGAGGAAAGTTTTTTTTATTCAGTTATGAGAATATACCTTAGAAAATGTTCACTTCTGTGACACACCCAAAGTTACACACTGCACCTTTAACAAACTCAAATGTTTCAGTGCAGTGATTCAAATGTATTGAGGACCCGACCTGAGTTACCGTGGTGAAAAATAAATCTAGATTTTAAAAGTCTCAAATAACGACAGTTATTAAAACATTCTTTTTTTAATTAGTAAATTAGAAAAAAGATCTAATGCTTGGACAGTTTTAAAATATTTTAACATTATGAGAATTATAATTTATTTATTTATTATACATAAATGGATTTTTTCGTGCCTTTTAAAAAGAGAAGCTATTTCTTCATTTATTAAACTCCCTCTAACTCAGGTAATGTTCTCTGTACTCTCCAGTTACATTGTTGTGTTATTTAGAGCAGCTTTGAACGAAATGTATGATCCGATTCATTTCACCTTGCTCATTGGCACACTGGCAGATTCTGGACTTGAACCTGTGACTTCACTTTAACCACTGGTCTACCGTGCACATCATGTTCCTCACTCAGTCCACCACTGTTAAAGGAATAGGTCAACATTTTATATTAGCTTTTTCCCCTCACTCTCCGGCTCAAGAAAAGGTGACAGAAACCGTTCCTGTAACTGTTTGTGTGTTTCTTTCATATAAATGTACAAAGGTCTCTCATCCAGGTTAGCTTAGCTCATCCAGGTTAGTTTAGCTCATCCAGGTTAGCTTAGCTCATCCAGGTTAGCTTAGCTCATCCAGGTTAGCTTAGCTCATCCAGGTTAGCTTAGCTCATCCAGGTTAGTTTAGCTCATCCAGGTTAGTTTAGCTCATCCAGGTTAGCTCAGCTCATCCAGGTTAGTTTAGCTCATCCAGGTTAGCTTAGCTCATCCAGGTTAGCTTAGCTCATCCAGGTTAGTTTAGCTCATCCAGGTTAGCTTAGCTCATCCAGGTTAGTTTAGCTCATCCAGGTTAGTTTAGCTCATCCAGGTTAGCTTAGCTCATCCAGGTTAGCTTAGCTCATCCAGGTTAGTTTAGCTCATCCAGGTTAGCTTAGCTCATCCAGGTTAGCTTAGCTCATCCAGGTTAGCTTAGCTCATCCAGGTTAGCTTGGTGTAAACACTGGTAGTCAAGGGGAGCAGGTTATTCACCACGTTATGTTGCGCTCTAGATTTTTACACGTTAATGCATTTTTAGAACCAAAAACATACTGGAAGGAAACCAGGTAGGGTCTGGGATGGAATTTATGAAACGATTTATTTTGCTCAAAGGCTCATTGGCAGATTCTGGACTTGAACCTGTGACTTTCCTTTAACCACTGGTCCAACATGCACATCATGTTCTTCACTGTTAACAGCCAGGCGCCGTCCTGCACAATATTTATTTCATCTGATGTAAAAAGAGAGAAAGAAACGCGCTGTGGTTCTGTCCGTGTGTCTGTGTTGTACAAACAAGTTTTTCTTCATTAAAGCCAAATGTACACGAGTAACAATGTGTCAGACTCATTATAATATGTGTACAATACAGAGACCAGTCAGACTCATTATAATATGTGTACAATACAGAGACCAGTCAGACTCATTATAATATGTGTACAATACAGAGACCAGTCAGACTCATTATAATATGTGCACAATACAGAGACCAGTCAGACTCATTATAATATGTGCACAATACAGAGACCAGTCAGACTCATTATAATATGTGTACAATACAGAGACCAGTCAGACTCATTATAATATGTGCACAATACAGAGACCAGTCAGACTCATTATAATATGTGTACAATACAGAGACCAGTCAGACTCATTATAATATGTGCACAATACAGAGACCAGTCAGACTCATTATAATATGTGTACAATACAGAGACCAGTCAGACTCATTATAATATGTGTACAATACAGCTCTGGAAAACATTCTGAGACCAGTCTGACTCATTATAATATGTGTACAATACAGCTCTGGAAAACATTCTGAGACCAGTCTGACTCATTATAATATGTGCACAATACAGAGACCAGTCAGACTCATTATAATATGTGTACAATACAGAGACCAGTCAGACTCATTATAATATGTGTACAATACAGAGACCAGTCAGACTCATTATAATATGTGTACAATACAGAGACCAGTCAGACTCATTATAATATGTGTACAATACAGAGACCAGTCAGACTCATTATAATATGTGTACAATACAGAGACCAGTCAGACTCATTATAATATGTGCACAATACAGAGACCAGTCAGACTCATTATAATATGTGTACAATACAGAGACCAGTCTGACTCATTATAATATGTGCACAATACAGAGACCAGTCAGACTCATTATAATATGTGTACAATACAGAGACCAGTCTGACTCATTATAATATGTGCACAATACAGAGACCAGTCAGACTCATTATAATATGTGCACAATACAGAGACCAGTCTGACTCATTATAATATGTGCACAATACAGAGACCAGTCAGACTCATTATAATATGTGCACAATACAGAGACCAGTCTGACTCATTATAATATGTGTACAATACAGAGACCAGTCAGACTCATTATAATATGTGTACAATACAGAGACCAGTCTGACTCATTATAATATGTGCACAATACAGAGACCAGTCAGACTCATTATAATATGTGCACAATACAGAGACCAGTCAGACTCATTATAATATGTGTACAATACAGAGACCAGTCAGACTCATTATAATATGTGTACAATACAGAGACCAGTCAGACTCATTATAATATGTGTACAATACAGAGACCAGTCAGACTCATTATAATATGTGTACAATACAGAGACCAGTCAGACTCATTATAATATGTGCACAATACAGAGACCAGTCAGACTCATTATAATATGTGCACAATACAGAGACCAGTCAGACTCATTATAATATGTGTACAATACAGCTCTGGAAAACATTCTGAGACCAGTCAGACTCATTATAATATGTGTACAATACAGCTCTGGAAAACATTCTGAGACCAGTCTGACTCATTATAATATGTGCACAATACAGAGACCAGTCAGACTCATTATAATATGTGCACAATACAGAGACCAGTCAGACTCATTATAATATGTGTACAATACAGAGACCAGTCAGACTCATTATAATATGTGTACAATACAGAGACCAGTCAGACTCATTATAATATGTGTACAATACAGAGACCAGTCAGACTCATTATAATATGTGCACAATACAGAGACCAGTCAGACTCATTATAATATGTGCACAATACAGAGACCAGTCAGACTCATTATAATATGTGCACAATACAGAGACCAGTCAGACTCATTATAATATGTGTACAATACAGAGACCAGTCAGACTCATTATAATATGTGTACAATACAGCTCTGGAAAACATTCTGAGACCAGTCTGACTCATTATAATATGTGCACAATACAGAGACCAGTCAGACTCATTATAATATGTGTACAATACAGAGACCAGTCAGACTCATTATAATATGTGCACAATACAGAGACCAGTCAGACTCATTATAATATGTGTACAATACAGAGACCAGTCAGACTCATTATAATATGTGTACAATACAGCTCTGGAAAACATTCCGAGACCAGTCTGTATTTCTCTTAAATCTTCATCTCTACATTACTTCATGGAAATGCTCTAAATGACGATATTTGGGGAGAGATTTTGGTAGAAAAAGTTATCAGTAGTATAAAATCAAATGTTCATTCTACTCAAACATATGCCTAATAGTAAAACAAAAAACACTGAAGATTTGGAGTGGGGTCTGCATTTCTTCCAGAGCTGTATTTAATGTATACACACTGTCCTCATAAACGCTGTTAAACCACTAGTTTAGACAGGACTAAGTATGAACCTGAGAACGCGCATTCAGTTTGACACAATTGGTAAATGCATTTGCTAAAAATAGTTTTAGAAAATGGGCTTCAGAAATCATAGTCATATCAGTCAAATCATAGTAGTATTTAAGCAGTCAGAAAAAAAATGTAATCTACAAAGTATAAATTGATAAAATACATTAAAAAACTATAAGTTGTATCCAAACATTTGACTGGTTCTGTGTACTGTAGTAATGTGTAGTTTGAGAAACACACACACAGTTTTTAACATGATTTAAATAATGTCCAAGAGACAACCTGAAAAAGGTCCACTGCTAGACCTTTGGCCAATGTTGGTGTGAGTTTTATGACACTCAGGTCCACTGTTATCCCAGTGGACAAGTGCATGCACACAAACACTCACTCACTCACTCACTCACTCACTCACTCACTCACTCACTCACTCACTCACTCACACACACACCTGCAGAATGTGGCCTGTCTTAACACACTGACTGGAACACATCCAAACTTCCAAAGAATCAAATCACCTGCCCAACAGGTAACACACACAAACACATGCACTCACACACATACACACACACACAAAGGGGACTTCTGTTTTGTTACATAAAAGAAGGTGTGTCCCCCACAATATCACTGTCATACCAGCAAACGGACAGACAGACAGACACACACACACACAAACACACACACACACACACACACACAGGAGTGGGCGGTGATAATGTTCAGGGTATAACTGGTTGTATAATCTGATCAGAGCCTCACAGCGCGGTGGACTCTGTGAGAGGACGGACTGTCACAACTCAGCAGAACTTCAGGTGAGCTCAAATCTCTGTTTTCATTTGGAATCAGCTCAGAAAACTGAATCTGTATTTAGAGCTTTAATGGTTTTCTGGTTCTTACATCTTCTTTCATGAAATCTCTGCATGTGTTTTCTGCAGCAGCTAAACTTCTCATAATCATTGTTAATTTTTATCATAATTATTAAAGTCGCTACGAGGAACTTTTAAATATTTCTGAACCAGCCTCCTCACTCCTAGAGCTTCTTATTCCGAGGAGGAGGGGGAGGTTCCTGTGTCCAAACCCCTCAAACGGACCCATTCTCTGGGTGCCCGGCTGAGCGTGGCATCAGTAGCTGAGCTGGAGGACTTTGACTGTGACGGTAGGGCCTGTGTTTATGAAGGGATTTATTTTGCTCAAAGGCTCACTGGCAGATTCTGGACTTGAACCTGTGACTTTCCTTTAACCACTGGTCCAACATGCACATCATGTTCTTCACTGTTAACAGCCAGGCGCCGTCCTGCACAATATTTATTTCATCTGATGTAAAAAGAGAGAAAGAATCGCGCTGTGGTTCTGTCCGTGTGTCTGGGTTGTACAAACCAGGCATGCAAACTCGTCACCTTTCGGTGAAATTCACCTTTTTGAAAACAAAATTGGCCACTTGTGTGATTCGTGGAGATCCGTTGAGAAAACATTTTTTTTTGGGGGGGGGGGGGGGGTCCGATGGCCGGCCATGGCCGTTGCACACGGGAGTCCTTGTCGCGGCTGCTTATACATTCAATGGAGAGGCGAGCGGGCAGAGAGATGGAGAAGCGAGCGGGCAGAGAGAAGGTGCAGCGTTCTGTCAGGCGGCACAACAAGCGGGCGCACTCCCTTTGAACTTTCGCTTCCGTGCTGCTCGTCAAACGCATGCGCGCGCTCGTGGGATCCTCCGCCCGTCACTTCACACGGGGAGCCCAACGCGAAGCCGCGCGGCCAGCTGACAGCGCGAGCGGAAAGTCGCCTACCATCTGAAACGGCCGAGCGCGAGCCCAGAGACGAGAATTTTTCGCCAGTTGTGTTGATACAATGTATTGATATAGCCGAAAGAAGTCCCGACGGAGTCGACTGGAAAGCCCAAAAAATACATGACTGAAGTAAGAGTACAAACTAGAGGAAAAAAAAAAGTTACATTCTGTTAACGTTAGTAGGCCTACATGTAGTCTATAGAGACAGTGCATAACGCGTCATAATCTGAGGCCACGCCCATCGTGGGGGAAAACAATACACAGCGCTCCATCCACTTTATATTGAATGACACCCGTATTCGGCAAACAAACTTAATAAAAACGTAATATGACATGCCTTTCACAAATACACGTTACTTTCTTTAAAGCCACGACTCTTGTCTGTCTATACGAGCTGTTTTGGTGAAAAAGTATTGAGTAATTTTCAATATCGAGACAAAACTCTTAACTAATGTATGCTGAATGCTAGGCTAATGTTAGCCTTCTGCTGTAGGCTAACCATAGGCTAACCCTCACGGACGTGAAAAAACACCTCAATATTGAAAATTACTCAATAATTTTTCACAGAAACAGCTCGTATGGACAGACAAGAGTCGTAAGTAACGGTTTTTTGTTAAATGGATTTTCGATTACGTTTTAATTAAGTTTGTTTGCAGAAGACAGGTCTCCTTCAATACAAAGTGAATGGAACGGTTTTCAACGGTTTCCCCCACGATGGGTCCGACCCGGTCCGACCGGACAAAAACACCTCAATATTGAAAACTACTCAATTATGTTTCACAAAAACAGCTCATATAGACAAACAAGAGTCGTGGCTTTCAAGAAAGTAACGTTTTTTTCTTAAATGGATGTTTGATTACATTTTAATTAAGTTTGTTTGCAGAAGACAGGTCTCCTTCAATACAAAGTGGATGGAGCGCTGTTCAATGTTTTCCCCCACGATGGGCGTGGCCTATTTCATGCACTGTCTCTATAGATAATTAGCCAGACATTCAGTCAGTGACAGACAGTTCCAACAATACCAAGGCAAAGAAACCGAACAGCTGATTTTTATACCATAAGGAGGCAGAAAATAATTCAAAAATGTTGCGCCAACTAATGCATTCTCAATGGAGAGGCGAGCGGGGCTGGGCAGAGAGAAAGCGCAGCGGGCAGGGGCGGTCTCAACGATCTCGGGGCCCGTTTCAAGACCCAGTGTGGGGCCCCCACTTTTTTTTTTTTTTTTCTTTTTTTTTTAATAAATAATGCTTGTGCATGCTCCCCGCGAAAATAGAAAAAAAGATTGTGGAAACCATTTGGTTCATATACGGATTATGAGATAATGGGCCCAGAATGCCCCCCCCCTCCCCCTGCCCCACTCCTCCCTATCCCTATTCAACAGATGGATAGCTACTTTTTATGAACAGTATATAATTTACACATAGAAAGCTTATTACTGTATGTGTGAGGGGGCCTTCAAGGCCCCTCATGAAGCCCCCAAGACAGAGCTAATAATGCTTTAGTTTTGCACTTGCTTTTCTATTATTCACCTACTAGTTGAGGGGCCCATGATGATTTATTTCCTTATTTTAGGTGATTCCTTTTTGGACCCTGTTATTGACATGAGTGACTGAGCTCTTTGACAATGCGACATGTAAAGTTACTATCAGTATTTCTGGCTTAGGGACCCCCTGAGCCCTTGGGCCTGGTTGCATGCAATTTTCTTCTCAAAGTGCACCAGATTGATGAATTTTACTTTAAAAGGTTGCATTTTTTTCTTCCGGGGGAGCATTCCCCCGGACCCCCCTACAAGGTATAGGGTTCCCACCTCAGTCTCCTTATATATCATACTGTAAAAAGCACTGTAGGTGTTTATGGTTATTATAGGTCATTAGACTGGTCAGTCTGAACTGGTAGCCTAATAATGGCCGATCCCTCCGCCCCAAACATCAAGTGTCCCTTTTTTTCTTAAATCCAAGGTGGCAACCCTAGTGCCTACTCGGTTTATGTGAATCACTTTTTAAATAAATTCACAGAGTTTGCCAACCGTTGTTTCACAGCCATTTGCATTGATTTATGCGCATGCTGGTTAACGGCCGCGGTTGGCGGAACATCCAGACCCCCCTACCGGTGTTTGTTTTCGGACTTCTCACCTTTTTCATGGCTTATGAGTTTGCATGCCTGACAAACATGTTTTTCTTCATTAAAACCAAATGTACACAATGTGTCAGACTCATTATAATATGTGTACAATACAGCTCTGGAAAAAACATTCCGAGACCAGTCTGTATTTCTCTTAAATCTTCATCTCTACATTACTTAATGGAAATGCTCTAAATGACAATATTTGGGGAGAGATTTTGGTCAAAAAAGTTATCAGTAGTATAAAATCAAATGTTCATTCTACTCAAACATATGCCTAATAGTAAAACAAAAAACACTGAAGATTTGGAGTGGGGTCTGCATTTCTTCCAGAGCTGTATTGAATGTATACACACTGTCCTCATAAACGCTGTTAAACCACTAGTTTAGACAGGACTAAGTATGAACCTGAGAACGCGCATTCAGTTTGACACAATTGGTAAATGCATTGGCTAAAAATAGTTTTAGAAAATGGGGGTCAGAAATCAGTAGTAGTATTTAAGCAGTCAGAAAAAAAATGTAATCTACAAAGTATAAATTGATTAAAAAAAAACTGCATGATAAGTTGTATCCAAACATTTGACTGGTTCTGTGTACTGTAGTGACGTGTAGTTTGAGAAACACACACACAGTTTTTAACATGATTTAAATAATGTCCAAGAGACAACCTGAAAAAGGTCCACTGCTAGACCTTTGGCCAATGTTGGTGAGAGTTTTATGACACTCAGGTCCACTGTTATCCCTGTGGACAAGTGCATGCACACAAACACACACACACTCACTCACGCACGCACGCACGCACTCACTCACTCACTCACTCACTCACTCACTCACTCACTCACTCACTCACTCACTCACGCACGCACGCACGCACGCACTCACTCACTCACGCACGCACGCACTCACTCACGCACGCACGCACGCACGCACTCACTCACGCACGCACGCACGCACTCACTCACTCACTCACTCACTCACTCACTCACTCACACACACACACCTGCAGAATGTGGCCTGTCTTAACACACTGACTGGAACACATCCAAACTTCCAAAGAATCAAATCACCTGCCCAGACAGGTAACACACACACACACAAACACATGCACTCACACATACACACAGACACAAAGGGGACTTCCGTTTTGTTACATAAAAGAAGGTGTGTCCCCCACAATATCACTGTCATACCAGCAAACAGACAGACAGACAGACACACACACACACACAAACACACACACACACACACACACACACACACACAGGAGTGGGCGGTGATAATGTTCATGTTATAACTGGTTGTATAATCTGATCAGAGCCTCAAAGCGCGGTGGACTCTGTGAGAGGACGGACTGTCACAACTCAGCAGAACTTCAGGTGAGCTCACATCTCTGCTTTCATTTGGAATCAGCTCAGAAAACTGAATCTGTATTTAGAGCTTTAAAGGGTAACTGCACCCCCTGTTTGAGCTACTGCACGATTTTGAAAAATGCTTTCAGACCATGGATTCTGAATTCCGTTTGAGAACCTTTGTTTTTAAACATTCCGACATCAGCCGGCCGACTTTCGGGAGGGAGGGGGCGCGCGGTGTCTGTGAAGGAGGGGGCTAGCTGCTAGTTATCACTCAGGAAGATCTGAATGACATGACTTCATTGAAGTATCGAGTGACACAAAGTCTAACGGCCCTGTCGCTACACAGTGAGCTCATATGCCACACAGATAGGTCGTCTGAGGTGGAGGACTTTCTTATTCTAAATTGTTGGCGGGTGTTTCTATCGTAGAGTTAGGAGACCGAGTAGCGCAAGTGAACGAGCGGCAGTCTGTGTGTGTGTGTGTGTGTGTGTGCGAGCGAGCGGTAGCGTGTGTCAATCAAGTGAAGTAAAGAACAAGTCCGGGTCCGTGTGTGTGTTATACAGTGTGAGATAATGCAGACACACTACCGATAGAAGTGAAGTGTGTTAACCCCCGAAATAACATCCTTGGAGGGACAGTATAACAGTAATAGCTCATGGACCAGCCATGGACCTATGAAGAGCGTGACCGGCTTTGCGGCGACGTGATGACGTACTACTGTACCAAAAGTACAGTAGTACGTCATTTTTCGAACCCGATGGAAAAAAGTTTTTTTTCAAATCTTAGTAAAGTTCTAAAATGATTTACAATACAAAACATTTCTTAAATTGCCGATATTTAACATATTGCAATTTTTTTCAATATTAACACCAGCATATATGTGTTCCTTACCAACATAGTGATTTAATTCAGCTCCTATCTCAAAAAACAAGTAAAAGGGTTCAGTTACACTTTAATGGTTTTATGGTTCTTATATCTTCTTTCATGAAATCTCTGCATGTGTTTTCTGCAGCAGCTAAACTTCTCATAATCATAATTTTTATCATAATTATTAAAGCAGCTACGAGGAACTTTTAAATATTTCTGAAACAGTCGAACTTTTCCTCTGATGATTAAAAATGACCTGTTTAATGCAGCAGTTAAACTTTTAAACATCTTTATCTTTTCTGCAGTTTTTCTAAAATAAGAAAAGCCACAAAAGTCAAACGTTGTCTTGTCTTCACATTGAGAATAATTTGAATCCATCAACGTGTATTATTATATATTATAATAGGGGAAGGTGGGGTGATTTGTGCATTTTGGAAGTTGCAAAACCCCTTGTTTCTAGAAAACCGTGGAAGAAATTGGAAATGTGTCCACATATTTAAGAAGAGCCATCCATTTGACTCATCCTGTAAAGAAGGGAGACACAAGGAATAAGATATAAGCACATTTAAGCTCAAAAAACTGTGTTTTGCCTTTCAAAGTAAAATTTCCATGATCAAGGTTTTTTGATTATTGTGTCTGAACAATTATAGACACGTTTGAAAACATTTGACACATGTTTTAGTGCTTTAGTATGCTACACTTTGAGTCTATATAGTTAGCACAATGTCAACCCTAAATTGCTGCATCATGCCTATTATCCAAAATTCTGGGGATGGGGTGATTTGTGCGCAAGGGCCTGGGTGAGTTATAAGTAAGTAAGTAAGTAAAATGTATTTATAAAAGCACATTTATGACAGTTTGCACTGTCCAAAGTGCTGTACATAGTGCATTCAGTAGGTAAACAATGAAGGTAAAATAACAATAACCAAAATAAAAGACGTAAAGCCCATACATCCACATAAACACAGATAGTAGTGCAGAGGTAAGTAAGTAGTGCAGAGGTTAATGGGGAGGAAACACCAGGGTGTACATATGGGTTTTGAGCCTTGATTTAAAGGCAGAAATGTAGGGGGAATCACATTTGTCAGGTGGCAGTTGGTTCCACAAGCACGGAGCAACTAGTGCAAAGTACATTTCTGAGAGTTGTGCCAGTGGCATGGCTGTATACGCTGGTCACCAAAAGAAAGTGATAGTCTACAGTAGCTCAGGAGAGAGTGACATCTCAATTCCACTTAACGACACCACTGATGAGAGTTCAGATGGCCAGAAAGATGATGATGGTGACTTTGTCATTGTGACACAATGACGCACAAATCACCCCACGTAGTGGGGTGATTTGTGCGACAAGACAACTTTTTTTCCGAAAGCTATATTTCTTAAACAGTTTATTCCAGATCCAAAGTTTTTATTGCCAGGGATGCACAACATCCTGAAATATATGTACATATTTGAGTTGGAGACATAACTGTCAAGGCCTCACTTTAAAATCACTTTGAGTAAAAAGTTGCACAAATCACCCCACCTTCCCCTATATATCATCATTATTAAAGCAGATTCGAGAAACTTTTAAATATTTCTGAAACAGTCACACTTTTCCATCAGTGCAAAGAATGCTATTGTTTATATAGTTTTTCTTAATTAATGCCTTTGTCATGGTTACGCTCACCCAGGAACAACAGCTTTAAAGCAACATGTGGTTAATATAGTAGTGAACCAATGGGATCCACTCTGCTGCTGCAACACATCTGTCAGCTGAGCTTTGTTTCATTAGCTGTTAGATAGCACCATCTAGTGGACAGACAGTAGAACTACAACATACATGCAATTTGTGTTTTTTTTTATTGTATTCCAAACTTTTTTTGCGTTGTTGAGTTGCATTCTTTTAAAGGCTGTTCGAATGTGGTGCCTGTTTTCAGCATACTTACACACCCCCTAACACATGTGTCCAATGCATAGATAGATAGATAGATAGATAGATAGATAGATAGATAGATAGATAGATAGATAGATAGATAGATAGATAGATAGAAAGATAGATAGATAGATAGATAGATAGATAGACAGACAGACAGACAGACAGACAGACAGACAGACAGACAGACAGACAGACAGACAGACAGACAGACAGACAGACAGACAGACAGACAGATAGATAGATAGATAGATAGATAGATAGATAGATAGATAGATAGATAGATAGATAGATAGATAGATAGATAGATAGATAGATGGATAGATAGATAGATACTTGGCCAAGGTTATTTTGTCCGGATATCCGGAATTCTTGGATGATTTTGTTGGTGCTCTTTTTTTTTGCTTGTTTTAATGAATGTACATGTCTTGTGTTTGGGTCAAGGTGAATGCTCTTCAATGGGTCAGTGTGCCAGCAAACTGCGAACGCGTTCCTCTAAAACCATTCTGAGGTCGGAACATGGCGGTGTGGGCTCTGCTATGGATCAGAGTGAGGACAGAGAGGAGGGAGGGGAACATGGCGGCCAGACCAAAGCTCACAGGTGACATGAGGATCTCTAACTGTCCATGACTAAAATCACTGCACCGTCATTATTTACTCTCAAAAGCTGTGTGTGTGTGTGTGTGTGTGTGTGTGTGTGTGTGTGTGTGTGTGTGTGTGTGTGTGTGTGTGTGTGCGCGTGCCCACCCTCCGAGGACAGATGTAGCATACTCCGATAAATCCGAATTTCAGGGGGGACTAAGGAAAACTAAAAGTTGCCATTTTTTCTCAAATGACCAACTCCAAATTACCAACTCCAAAAATTCTTGAACTGTTGATGGTAAAATGTTTAGATCCCGGACGAGCCCCCAATTGTTACGGCATTAGCTAAAAACAAAAGTATAAACTTAACTTCAGGGCAAAAACAGTTCAGCAGCAACGGCTCATCAGCATGGCAGCGAGCAGACATAGAACTAAAAATCCTGATGATTTAAGATTCACAAACTTATGAAACATTTCAATTCAAACTGCTAAACAGACTAAATAGTTTAAAATCTACAAAGGAAGTAGTGTTTTTCTCGTTAAGTTTTTTTTCTTTTTGTGTCCCTCAGATCTTTGCAGGAAGAAGAGCTGCCGAATACAAAAGGGGTCCTCTTGGACATTTTAAATGATTTACGGAAGGACGAATTTAAAGAATTCAAGTGGCATCTGCAGCAGCGAGAGAGCCTCTGTGGCTTTCCAGCAATCCCTAAGAGTCGACTGGAAAAAGCAAACCGAATACAAACTGTGGATCAGATCGTCCAGACCTACGTCACAGAAACCATTCAAGTGACTGGTAATGTTTTGGGCAAGATAAATAGAAATGATCTTGTGAGAAGCTTATCAGGCACCAGTTCCACAGGTAAGTCATGTGACGATGGAAGAGGTGACATCACAACACTGACATCATATTTTATAGAACAGAATACAGACACTGAATTTGTTTCGCTTTTAACAAGTAAACAAAAATATGACATGATATGAAAGTGTTTGAAAAATAAGTCTATCTTTCTGAAAATCTCAAATGTGTTCAGCTGAACGACCTCAGTGACTCTGGGTCAGATCTGTGGGCGTTTACCACTGGGTCTGTTTGTTTCTACCACTAGGTGGCACCACAGTTGGGATCATTTAAAATATACTGGTTTTGCTCTAATGACATTTGTTTATTCATAACAGTCGTGGAAGATGCTGAGACTTTATTTATTCATAACAGTCGTGGAAGATGCTGAGACTTTATTTATTCCATCTGAAATGATTTAAAACATTTGCTGTTTTTTTAATGGTCACATTTTTAATATTGGTGAATTGAGTAAAGGTCTTTGACTAAAGAGGGACTAAAGAGTGACTAAAGAGTGGCAGATCACAAAGGAGATTAACAGGATAGCAAAGTTTGTTGAGCCCAAAGAGTTTTTAATGTCATGACGATGGCTCAGGTTTTACTAGCTAGATCACCGGACCCAGGAAGAGCAGCTACTGTCTAAGAGAGACATAAGCTAATGGGGATCTTAATAAACTAAACTAAGCCATGGTAATACCAGGTAAAATGACTGTTGACGTTCCCCACTCTCCACCCAGAACCTTCTCCCTCTGTCATGGTGGCCCTCACCAGCTCTCCGCTTGGCTCTTTTCTCCTGGAAACCGGAGCACGGTCACCAACCCGGACCAAAGCTCAAAGGTGACATGAGGATCTCTAACTGTATATGACTCAAATCACTGCACCGTCATTATTCACTCTCAAAACTCTTTGTGTGTGTGTGTGTGTGTGTGTGTCTGTGTGTGTGTGTGTGTGTGTGTGTGTGTGTGTGTGTGTGTGTGTGTGTGTGTGTGTGTGTGTGTGTTCAACAGACCAGAATCTCCTGGACCTGAACCTGGATCCAGCTGTGTTTCCACTAAGAGTAACCGGTCTATTGGGTTCAAAGATGAACAGCAGTCTGATGATCAAAAGTAATAATTTCTCTTAATAGTTTGTTATTATCAGTGTTAAAAAATTCAAAAGTTAAAACATAATTAGTGAAGTCTGAGTTCAGTTCAGTGGACTTTAGAATTAATAAAAATAAAATTTTAAAATCCTGATTTATTTGGAGAAAAACAAAAATGAACCTGTTAAATTGCAAATCAAACTGCTAACTAGTCTGTTTATAAAGTGTTAAACATCTAAAAAATAAAAAATAGTATTTTTCGTTAAAATTATTTTTTTGTTTGTATCCGTCAGAGTTTTGCAGGGAGAAAACATGACATTATCAAAAGAGGGCCTCTTGGAGATTATGGAGAATTTAGGTGACGACGACATTGAAAAATTCAAGTCGTTTCTGCAGGATCCAAATACTCACACAGAGATCCCAAATGGACTAGAAAATGCAAGCCTGTTGGAACTTGTGAATCAGCTGATGAAGACCTACAAGACAGGAATTGAAGTGGCCAGGAAGTTTTTTGCCAAGATAAATAGAAATGATCTGGTGATGAAATTGCCAAAGACCGTAACAGGACCCAAAGGTGAGTGATGGAAAGATGGAGAAGGATATCAGATCACCAGAAGAAGTTGTAGGGGAGAACGGGGTAAGTAGGCGCACTTTTTACTCTAGTGAGAATTGCTCATCACCTAAACATCTTTCGATAGTCATTCCTACATTAAATTGAAGCTTAAGGTGTTGGCTTGAAATGTGTACCCCTCACTTTTTCTATCTTATTGTAATAAAGAAGAAATTAATCATCAAAGACACCCTTACACATTGTGACAACCAACCCCATCAAGGGGTCGGTTGTCACACACTATGGGGTTGTTTGTCACAATGTTATCTTACTGGGAATAATCTTAAAAAGAAGGAAAGAAAGTAGAACTAAATTTGAAAATTTAATTGCATTGTCAAGTTGACAAATAGGCCTATATAACTTACTGTAGCCTTGGCAGCTGGTCTAGTTTGGGATGCACTGGGTTGTTTTGATTTTGTTGCCCTTTTTTCTTTTGCATGCTAGCTGCCTTTTCCTGCTTTATTCTTTCCTTCTCTGGGGTGTCAGTGAGGATACAGCTTGACAATTTATTTCGTTATTGTGTTCCTTTTCTGGCTGTAGCCTTTGGATAACATGTGACAACCAACCCCCCCAAAAATGTGACGACCAACCCCAACTTGAATTTTTTGCTAGCATCAATGCCAACAACCATCTGACAACTAATTAGCTTGCTAACCACAATCTAAACTATAGTTTACCCTTCACACTTTTTATGGGTAACAAGTGTTTTGTTATAAACCCATTGTGTAAAAGCCTAGAAGAAAAATACTGAGGACCTAAATATTTTCAATTTGACATGAAACACACAAACAGTCCTCTCACCTCAAATTCATCAGTCTAACTCCATGGAAGACTATGTAGGTGACATCTGATCCCAATTCTGGATATTTACATACCAAAATTTCACAGACAGCGCCTTCTGGTTCCGAGATATAACGATTGTGACAACCAACCCGTGTGACAAATTACCCCGTTCTCCCCTACAGTACAGAAGTAGAGACACTAAATGGGATTTTCTTTTAACAAAAAAATTGTGTATTACAAACAAATGAAGATTGTCGGGAACATCTTTGTTTTCATAGGTGTTCCTTTAAGCAAGATGTGTATTTATTTTGAATAATATCTTTTAATTTATCTCATGACAAGTTTATGTTTAAAAAAATGTGTTAAGCTGAATGTCCTCAGACACTCTGGGTCAGATCTGTGGGTGTTTACCACCAGACGTTCACAAAAGGATGATTTTAAATATAACACATGTTCTGGTTGAACCAGAGCATATCCTATATTACAATGGCTATATTTGGTATCCCATGAAGTCAGAAATGTGTTATTAGAAAGTTTTTCCATGACTAACGTTTACTAGCATCCTCTCACTGATGTCATGTTGCTTTGTAGCTTCCAGGAAACCAGACAGACCAGAAACAGAGGAAGATCTGGACCAGTCCTCTGCTTCTGGGGAGGCTCTTCAGCCAGGGCCCAAGGCCTCCGACAAAGCTCTGTAGGTGGACACATGAAACATTTCAATAGTGCTCAGTTTATATGATAAACATTTTGTTATTTGTGTCACTGATTCTCCTTCTGTAAATCCCTGGATTCCCGTTCAAACCAGGAAGTGTTTCTCTGTCACACTGACAAACTGAGGAACACTGCTTCATGTTGAACAGCAGTTAGGACTCATGTTGATAGAAAATCATTCTGACTGTGTTTCTTCCTCCAGGATGGACCACGGTGACGAGCAGACGATAAAACGTGATGATCTGAAGAAGTGTAAGTGTGGATTCAGTTTGACTGAATGTGTCATTATTTAACTTTATAGAGATGGAGAATATCAAAACACAGAATAAAGCCTTCAGGTGTCTGATGATAAACTGCTGCTGTGTCTTTTTCTCTCCATCAGATTCCTGTGAACTCACACTGGACACAAACACAGTACACACACTCCTCAAACTGTCTGACAAGAACAGGAAGGTGACACATGTGAAGAAGAAGAAGAAGAAGCCATATCCTGATCATCCAGAGAGATTTGACTTCTGGTGTCAGCTGCTGTGTAGTAATGGTCTGACTGGTCACTGTTACTGGGAGGTCGAGTGGAGCGGAAGGGTTTGTATATCAGTGAGTTACAGAGGAATCAGCAGGAAAGGAAGCAGTGAAGACAGTGTGTTTGGAGGGAATGATCAGTCCTGGAGTCTGATCTGCTCTGATGGTGGTGGTTACTCTGTCCGGCACAATTACAGAGTAACACGCATCCCCTCCTCCTCCTCCTCCTCCTCCCCCTCCTCCCCCTCCCCCTCCTCCTCTTCCTCCCCCTCCTCCCCCTCCTCAGTCCACATACACTCCACCTCTGTCTCTCACAGAGTAGCAGTGTATGTGGACTGTCCTGCTGGCGTTCTGACCTTCTACAGTGTCTCCTCTGACTCACTGATCCACCTCCACACCTTCAACACCACATTCACTGAACCTCTTTACCCTGGGTTTGGGATTGGACCACCTGGTGCCTCAGTGTCTCTGTGTAATGTGTAAGGGGGAGACAACCTACAATATTTTATATTGACACTATTTCCGTTTGTTAAATTAAAAATGTCAATGTTGATTGGAATGTACATTTCAAAATGTCAAAAAACCTTTGCAAACATGTAAAGAAATCTTTAAAAAAACACCCCAAAAAAGGTGCTAAAAGAATGCCCTCAAAAAGCATTTAAAACAGTACCAACTTACGTCAATATTTCTCCTACACAGTCATTTATTTTTGTATACTTAAATATATTTTTTTTAAGATGTTTTTTTGGCATTTTTTTATGCTTTTATTGATAGTGTAGAGACAGAGGTGAAATGGGGCAGAGAGGGGAGTGACATGCAGAGAACGACTGCGGGCGGGAATCGAATTCGGGTCTGCTGCTGGGCTTAATAATCATTAACTAAGCAATTATTAACAGTTGATTATCCTTTGTTAATGCTAGTTTAGCATTAGCTAATAATTAATGAATGTACCTTATTGTAAAGTGCTACAGAATCTCCTGTAGTGATGTATTCAGGCTTTAGATTTGCTCCTGTGCTGCTCTCAGTCTAATGCAAATATTTGTAAATTAACAAATTGTCTAAAAGTGTTTTTAAATTTGTCAATATGTAAAATAGCTGCAGAGAACAATGTTACACTTTCACTAGATGTGTGTAATTAAATGTTACATGACAAGGGTTAGGGTTAGTGTGAAGCTGAGAATGTGTATTCAGTTTGACAAACTTGGTAAATGCATTGTCTAAAAGTAGAAATAGTTTGAGAAAATGGGCTTCAGAAATCACTGTTTAAGCATTCAGAAGACAAACTGCAGCCTACATAGTATAAACTGGTAAAAATAAATAAAAAACGCTGCATGAGAAGTTGTGTCTCAAGCTTTGACTGGTTCTGAAGTAATGTGTAGTTACTGACTGTTACAACTGGAGAAGAGCACACACACACACACACACACACACACACACACACACACACACACACACAAAGCTAGATGTGTGTTATTAAATGACAAACCAAGTATGAAAATTAGAACTTGCATTCAGCTTGACCCAATTGGTAAATGCATTGGCTAAAAGTACATTTGAAAAAAAATATTAAAAAAAACTGCATGAAAAGTTGTATCCAAACATTTGACTTGTTCTGTGAACTGTAGTAATGTGTAGTTTGGGAGACACACACACACACACACACACACGCACACACACGCACACACACACACACAAACAGTTTTTAACATGATTTAAAGCATTTCCAAGAGACAACTTGAAAAATGTCCATTGTTAGATCTGTAGTCCACTGTTGGTGTGACTGATATGACACTCAGGTCCACTGTTATACCTGTGGACCAGTGCACACACACGCTCGCTAACTCAGTCACTCACTCAGTCACTCAGTCAGTCACTAACTCACTCACTCACACATACACACACACACACACACACACACACACACACACACACACACACACACACACACACACACACACACACACACACACACACACACTTACACGCTTAGAAGCCCAATATGGGTCTGTCAGTCTATATCGACACAATAGAATATTTACTTTTGAGGCCTTCTGTCATAATATTCCTTTAAATGTGCTTTTTTAAAATAAGAAGTTGCCAAGGACTTGAATCCTTAGATGATATCTACGTATGAAAGAGGAGACTCCATTCACTGTGGCAGTAAAGCTGTCTGAGACTGTTGTTTCACTCAATGAGTGTTTGCTTGCTGAAAATACTTCCTTGGTTTCTTTTTTTAAGATCGATTATATAATTTTAACATTAACTAAACATTTCCCGGTGATAAAAATATTATGAACATAACCATGGCCACTAATTGCAAATACATATCAAACAAGAAGAAAATTCTTGGATGCAGGGACTTAAGAATTAGCAACAACATTTTCTTTATCTAAGCTTTAAAAAATGTGTTTTCCACGTTACATTGTAAAGATTTATTGGTAACACTTTATAATAACTATCCGTTGTAACTCGTTAATAGATCATTAGTAAACTCTTAATTAATGATTATTAATGATTTGTTAAGTGTTTGTTAGCAGTTTGTTAAGGATTTATAACAATGGTAGATAGTTAATAGCTTAATAATTGAATCAGTTCATCTGGGAGGTAATTTTTAAATAAACTCAATACACACTGTGCATGCCATGGACTTGAACGTGACGTGATCAGTTAATCTCGGATTACCTCCCAGATGAACTGATTCAATTATTAAGCTATTAACTATCTACCATTGTTATAAATCCTTAACAAACTGCTAACAAACACTTAACAAATCATTAATAATCATTAATTAAGAGTTTACTAATGATCTATTAACAAGTTACAACGGATAGTTATTATAAAGTGTTACCGATTTATTAAACCACTACAGTTCATTTTGCTCTCATAATTTGCTACTCCAGCATTGTCCAAACTCACAACTCAGAGTTTCACTGAGACAAAGGAGGTGAACCAGCAGCCATTAACCACGATCCTCCATTTTGTGCTGAGGTCGTACTTTTTTTACATAATAATATTAATATGTTTCAAGCTTCAGGGCTCTGATTCAATCATAATAAGATTCGTCACTTACAAAGTATTCTTTAAAGTTAGACGGAGACACAGCAGCCTGCAGTAATAAATGCACCTTGTCACCGTATCATAAAGTTTACAAGTTTTATCCTGTCTGTTAATGTTTGACTTCAGTTGTTGGTTCCAAAGACTTGAGCTGCTCTGTGGTCACATTCCATTAAAGCTAGAGTGCGTAACTTTTACTGTCGCCCCCATGAGGAATCCTGAGTATTTACAACAACACTGTCAGTGCATCAACATGAGGTTAAGCCTTCAGTGATGGCACATGGATTTGATAACTTCTGCTGTATATCTATTTTTTTTCTTAGCAGTAAAATCAACAACTGAAACATTTCTTGGGCTCTTCTTGGGATTTGTCTGAGCTCCTTCACCAGTGTCAGGGTGGGTGAAGGGGAGGGGGGGGGACACCAGTTTGTAAACGCTGCCATACTGAGAAATACAAAGAGAGTTTTTTGGAGCTGACAGGCTTAATCAATTTTAATCGATTTTCATTCATATGAAAAAGCTACACACTATAGCTTTAATGAACACCTGAGTAGATGAACACAGGGCGGAGACTGTGTGTGTGTGTGTGTGTGCGTGTGCGTGTGCGTGTGTGTGTGTGTGTGTGTGTGTGTGTGTGTGTGTGTGTGTGTGTGCGTGTGCGTGTGCGTGTGTCTTTAAAGGCGGAGACTGTGTGATCATAAACCTTTGTGAACTCCGTGCTGTCAGTGACACGTTTGTTCTCTCTTGAAGAAGCTGATAGATTTCTCCTTCACTGATCGGCTCCACGCAGATGATTCTCATAAGGTATGTCTGTGTGTCTGTCTGTCTGTCTGTCTGTCTGTCTGTGTGTAACTGAAGGAAAATTACAACAAACCAACCTCGTCTTTTTACAACATGAATTTCTTTAAATATCGCAGTAAATGCACCAGAACCATGCTCATAAAATGTTCACTTCTTTTACATAATAATAATTGCAGACAGCAAAGGGTCACTAAAATTGTAATAAAACATTGTTTAGTTAATAATGAATTGGACCATTAAAAGTGAAATTAATAAATTGGTTTACAAATCCATCAATTAATCTATTATTTTTAAACAGAAGAACTATCAAAATATCTTACAAATGAGACTTTAAAACGATAAATAAATAAATAAATCTTTTAAAAATACAATAATTAATTCATTAATACAATAGAAAAAATATATTCATATATGTGCTGGTAGATAAATGCAAATGAGCCTCTGGAAGCACCAAGCCCTCGTTGGGAAATGGCTTTAGAATGTTTAAAGTCTTTCTGTAGTTCTTAAACTCAGTGTAGGATGAATGTAGGAATATACAACAGATCAACATCATAATATTTTAGGACATTGAAATACAATAATGTATCGTTTACATAATGTCTTTATTCAGACAGATTTGACTCCAACATTCATTCTGTTAATTATTACTTTTCACTGTGTGATAAACAGTAAAGGTTTTCTACGTGGAGCATCAAGGTTCAAGGCTCTCATCATAAAGTAATAAAACTTCAGTACAGTCGTCCTGATCATCCAACACTGGTTAAAGGGCAACAGACAAACAGAGATCAGGTTAACAAGACAACATGAAATATGATCACTGGGGTTGACTGCAGGCTGTCATCCGCTCCCTGTTTAAGATGGCCGCTCTCTTTCTGACAGACTGTTAGTGGGTGTTAATGGGATAGTTCAGTGTGTGTGAAGTGGGGCTGTATGAGCATATGTGTGAATCCATGGTCAATGGTTAATGGTGTTGATGCCAAGGATTATATTCAATTGTCCAGGTATTTCTAATATTCCTGCTCGTCTATATACCTATGCAAATGAAGGAGACCAAATATAGACTAGTCTGACTTTCAAGAATACTTTATTAGTGACGTTTTGGTGCTAAACCTTCCTCAGGTAAACACTTTGTCAGAAAGAGAGAGAAAAGCCTGCAGTCAATCCCAGTGAAAACATGACAATACACCAATAAATATCAATAAAACAGTTCAGTGAACCTCCCTGTGCAGTGTGTGTGTGTGTGTGTGTGTGTGTGTGTGTGTGTGTGTGTGTGTGTGTGTGTGTGTGTGTGTGTGTGTGTGTGTGTGTGTGTTTGTTGAGCTGCTCTCCACTTCACTGCAGCTTGATGGCTCCATCTAGTGGCCTGACAGTAGAAGTACAGCAGCTGATGGAAGCTTCCTATCACTCACTGTCTGAATGCATTCACCTGACACTGATATGATGCATAGCATATCAGCCAATCACTGGACCTGATACTTTACAGGAAAAAAGGATTTTAGTTGATGTTGTTTTCTCTCCAGGTAAACGTGTGTGTGAGCTAATTTGTATGTTCATGTAAACAGACTAGTATTCATTTGTTTGTACCTTGACATGTTTCGACTACTTCCTGCAGTCTTCTTCAGAAGCGTCAGCTGCTGCTGTGACATGTGTTGTGTCAGCTGATGTTATAGACAACCAGCCGTCCCACCAGAAGAGGCAGGACGGCTGGTCCTCTGCTGTCCGTCCGTTCTATGGAGAACTGCATCCCAGGTGTGGGAGAGCATGTATGCCCCCTCGTCCCGGTTTACTGTCCCCTGGGCCCGTCTCCTGATCTCCACTGCCTCCCTGATCCAACGTTGGAACTTGTTGCTCTCTGTCCCTATGACCTTTGCCCCTTCCCAGTCCATGATGTGGTTCTCCCTCTTGCAGTGATCCCAGATGGCTGATTTTAGATTGTCCTGCTCCGCTTTCTCTTTCAGTGCACGTGTGTGCGCTCCAGATGTTTCCTTTTCACATTCTTTTTGATGTTCTTTTTTACGTGTGCCGAACGCCCAGTTTCCCCTATGTATGTTTCGTTGAATGATAAGCATGGGATTTCATATATAACGTCACATTTCTTCTCCGGTTGTATTTTGTCCTTGGGGTGCACCAACACCTGCCGTAGCTTGATGTGTGGCTTTACTGGCGTGCTGATGAGATGGTTTTTCATCGCCCGTTGGACCTTTTCTGTGACGCCCCTGATGTACGGAAGTATCACCATGCCTCGGTGTTCGGTTTTCTCTGAGCTTTTCTTTTTAATTTCCTTGTTTTCTTTTTTCCGGACTGCTTGCTTCCCTTTGTTGATGGCCCAACCTGGGTATTGGCAGTGTGTGAGTGCATTCTTGATGTGGTTTTCCTCCTCTCGTCTGTCCTTCATCTGTAATCATGCTAGTGCGGTCGTATAATGTACGCACTACTGACATTTTGTGGGCTGTGGGGTGCTCTGATGACCATAGTAGATATTGGTCTGTATGTGTTGGTTTCCTATATATTTTTATTTTTATTCTGCCATCGTCCCTGTGTTGGATCTTCATGTCCAGGAAAGCGATGGATTGGGTGGCTTCTTCTTTGTGTGTGAATTTTATGTTTCCTGTGTTGTCTATGGAGTTTAAATGACCCGTGAGTGCCTGTGTGTGTCCTTTTTTCACTTTTTCTAATATGTCATCGACGTACCTTTTCCAGAACTTGAGGCCAAAGTGGTCTGGGCATGTGGCTATGGCTTTGGACTCCAGATCTTCCATGAAGAACCCACTCATGATGGCTGACAGTGGATCGCCCATTGCGAACCCCTCCTTCTGTCTGTACAGTTTGCCTTTAAACTGAAAATATGTGGATGTGGCTACAAATTCTAGCAGATTAGCTATGTCTTCTACTGTTAAATTTGTGCGTTTGCGTAGTGTCCGGTCTGCTCTGAGTCTGTTTTCTACTATGTTTAATGTTGCCTGTATGGGTGTTTTTGTGAACAGAGATACTACGTCGTGTGATATGAAAATTTCGTCTGTATCCACTGTAAGGCTGCTCAGATCTTTTGCCAGTTGTTTTGAGTATTTGCAATGTTGTTTTGTCTGGCCCAGGAGCGGTTTTATTAATTCGACTAAAGCTTTTGATAAATTGTAAGTGACTGAGCCAATACTGTCCACTATGGGGCGCAGTGGTGTGCCTGTCTTGTGTATTTTTGGTGTGCCATAAATCCGGGGTGTAATATTTGCCGTGGGTACTAATTTGTTGTACATGTCCTTGTCTATTTTTTCTTCATGTAGTATGGGTTTTAGTAGCGTTTTTAATTTCCTTTTCTTTCCTTCTGTTGGGTCCTTTTTTATAGCTTCATATGTATTAGTATCCCCCAGCATGTTTTCCATTTGTTTTTCATATTGGTCCGTGTCCATAACCACTGTGGTTCTTCCTTTGTCTGCCGGTAAAACTGCGATTGATTTGTCTTTTGCTATTGACTGTATAGCCATCCATTCCTCCTTATTCATGTTAGTGGCTGGTAGTTTCGCCGTTTTCAAAATGCCCGCAACCGCATTTCGTAGTTCGGCTTTTTGTCCCTGGTCTTGTATTTTTTGACATGCTAATTCCGTTGCTATAATTAAATCCTTGTGTGGTATTCTTTTTGGGGTTATGGCAAAGTTTAAACCACAGGCAAGCACACTGTGTTCTGTCTCTGTTAAGATGCGGTGTGATTGGTTACATACCCATTTCTCTCTAGTTGCGGTATCCTTGTGTCGTTTATTTCCAGTTGATGTTAGTATTTCCAGTTTCCTGACTTGGCGTAGTTTAGTTCTTTTAAACTCTTCCTCGTGCGCACGTTTCAAGTGTTCATCAATTGTCTTTTCAACCTCTTTTCCGAGGGGGAATTGTTGTTTAAATCCTCTTCCTTTTTCCTCTCTCTGCGCGTCAATGTTGTTTATTTTATTTACCGTGCACCGTATCCTTTCTTTCATCAAAGCATTCCTTGCTTTCTTAACGATCTGTTCCGCGTTTCTCGTCGGAATTGGATTTTTAATATCAAAAGCTTGCTGGTCCTTCTTCTCGACAACGTAGGTTGAATCTCAGGTGGTTTCGGTAACGTGCCCGTTTTTGTTCCAGCTGTTCCAAACGGCGGAACTCCTTGACACATATTTGTCCGTGACTTTCACTCAAAAAGGTTCATTTAGTCTAACTTGATAAATTAATTTGTATGTTCATGTAAACAGACTAGTATTCATTTGTTTGTACCTTGGCATGTTTCGACTACTTCCTGCAGTCTTCTTCAGAAGCGTCAGCTGTTGCTGTGACGCGCGTCACAGCAACAGCTGACGCGCCCTTTTTGAGTTATTGTGTGTGTGAGCTGATGTGTCACTCAAAGCTGTGTGTGTGTGTGTGTTTGTGTGTGTGTGTGTGTGTGTGTGTGTTTTATCTACAGGGAAAACTGTGTGAGGTGATGTGAGTTGAGCAGCATGGATCAGAGTGAGGACACAGAGGAGGGAGGGGAACATGGCGGCCAGACCAAAGCTCAGAGGTGACATGAGGATCTCTAACTGTCCATGACTCAAATCAATGCACCATCATTATTCACTCTCAAAGCTATGTGTGTGTGTGTGTGCGTGTGTGTGCGTGTGTGTGTGCGTGTGTGTGCGTGTGTGTGTGTGTGTGTGTGTGCGTGTGTGTGCGTGTGTGTGCGTGTGTGTGCGTGTGTGTGTGTGTGTGTGTGTGTGTGTGTGTGTGTGTTGAATTCAACAGACCAGACTCTCCTGGACCTGAACCAGGACCCAGGTGTGTTTCCATTAAGAGTGACCGGTCTATTGGGCTATTGGGTTCAAGTATTCAAAAGGCAAAACATAATTAGTATAAGACATAGCTACTGTGATAGGAAGCAGAGTCAGTGGACTGTACACTGGGTCCCAGTGTCTGGAAGCCTCCTCTGATCATTCCTGTCATTTTAGAACTAAAAATCCTACTGATTCATTTGTAGAAAAACTATTGAACCAGTTCAATTGGAAATAAGCACTATGTTTTTCTCTGAGGTGGTTTTCTTTCTGTATCTCTCAGATCTGGGCAGAGGGAAATAATGGCGATACCTAAACTAGCCCTCTTGGAAGTTTTGCAGCATTTAGGAGCTGATGAACTAAAAGACTTCCAGTGGTATCTACAACAAGAAGAGATGTTTTGTGACTTCCCAAACCTCAAAGCAATCCCCAAGAGTCGACTGGAAAATGCAGAACGAACACAAACTGTGGATGTTATAGCTGAGTCCTACGTTACAGAAACTATTCTAGTGACCAGGATGGTTTTGAGCAAGATGAAGAAAAATGATCTTGTGACGAAATTATCAAACTCCATTTCAGAACCCAGAGGTAAGTCATTTAAGATGGAAAAGGGATATCCCTGACATCACTGATAACACTGACATAGAAATTATAAAGTACAGAGTACATATACTAAACTTGTCCAGGAGATCTCCATCACATTGCAAGAGACTGGTGAGGTATGGATTCATCAGTTTTACTGTAGCATCCACTTATTAATCACATTTCATAGTTGTTTTTTCAGAAGCCAGAGTTACAGAGTGTCAACGTGAACTCAAGTCTAACCTGAAGAAGAAGTTCGAGAAAGTGTTTGAGGGGATAGCTAAAGCAGGAAACCAAACCCTTCTGAATCAGATCTACACAGAGCTCTACATCACAGAGGGAGGGACTGGAGAGGTCAATGATGAACATGAGGTCAGACAGATTGAAACAGCATCCAGGAACCCACACAGACCAGAAACAACCATCAGACAAGAAGACATCTTTAAAGCCTCACCTGGAAGAGATGAACCAAGCAGAACAGTGATGACAAAGGGAGTGGCTGGCATTGGGAAAACAATCTTAACACAGAAGTTCACTCTGGACTGGGCTGAAGACAAAACCAACCAGGACATACAGTTCACATTTCCATTCACTTTCAGAGAGCTGAATGTACTGAAAGAAAAAAAGTTCAGCTTAGTGGAACTTGTTCATCACTTCTTCACTGAAACCAAAGCAGCAGGAATCTGCAACTTTAAAGAGTTCCAGGTTTTGTTCATCTTTGACGGTCTGGATGAGCGACTTCCTCTGGACTTCAACAACACTGAGATCCTGACTGATGTGACAGAGTCCACCTCAGTGGATGTGCTGCTGACAAACCTCATCAGGGGGAAACTGCTTCCCTCTGCTCGCCTCTGGATAACCACACGACCTGCAGCAGCCAATCAGATCCCTCCTGAGTTTGCTGGCATGGTGACAGAGGTCAGAGGGTTCACTGACCCACAGAAGGTTAGAACATCTACATCAGCAGCACTAAAAAAGTAAAGCTTTGCTGATAGTATACGTCTGATTGTTTATTAGCTTATAGGTGGTAGCTCTAAGTAGCCAAAGTACTTCTGTGATATTAAATTCCAGTTTACTCAAGGCAAATAGGAAGCTGCTGCAGCAGCTTGACTTAAGGTAAAGGGGGGGTCAAAGGGACAAAATATCAGGAAGGTGATCACTGATCAAACAATAACGTGTTATGCTCTGACAGTACAAGTTTGTATGTAATAAATGTTGTTACTATTTCTATGTATTTTATTGTTTGTTATTCATTATCCGTATTAGCTATTTTTCTAAAGATGCTCTGTTCTCATTGTTATTGTGATGACACATTAAATACTTTGAACTTTTTGAAGGAGGAGTACTTCAGGAAGAGATTCAGAGATGAGGAGCAGGCCAGCAGATTTATCTCCCACATCAAGACATCACGAATCCTCCACATCATGTGCCACATCCCAATCTTCTGCTGGATCACTGCTACAGTCCTGGAGAAAGTGTTGAAGACCGGAGAGCTGCCCAAGACCCTGACTGCGATGTATATCCACTTCCTGGTGGTTCAGGCCAAACTGAAGAACGTCAAGTATGATGGAGGAGCTGAGATAGATCCACACTGGAGTCCAGAGAGCAGGAAGATGATCGAGTCTCTGGGAAAACTGGCTTTTGAGCAGCTGCAGAAAGGAAACCTGATCTTCTATGAATCAGACCTGAAAGAACGTGGCATCGATATCAGAGCAGCCTCAGTGTACTCAGGAGTGTTCACACAGATCCTTAGAGAGGAGAGTGACCTGTACCAGGACAAGGTGTTCTGCTTCGTCCATCTGAGCGTTCAGGAGTTTCTGGCTGCTCTTCATGTCCATCTGACGTTCATCAACTCTGAAGTCAATCTGATGGCAGAAGAACAAACATTCTGGAGGCCCAAACTCTTCAGAAAAAAACCTAATCTAACAGATCTCCACCAGAGTGCTGTGGACAAGGCCTTACAGAGTCCAAACGGACACCTGGACTTGTTCCTCCGCTTCCTCCTGGGTCTTTCACTGCCGACCAATCAGAATCTCCTGAGAGGTCTGCAGACACAGACAGGAAGTAGTTCAGACACCAAAAAGGAAACAGTAAATTACATCAAGAAGAAGATCAGTGAGGATCTCTCTTCAGAGAAAAGCATCAATCTGTTCCACTGTCTGAATGAACTGAATGATTGTTCTCTAGTGGAGGTGATCCAACAGGTCCTGAGCTCAGGAAGTCTCTCCAGATATACACTGTCTCCTGCTCAGTGGTCAGCTGTGGTCTTCATCTTACTGTCATCAGAAGAAGATCTGGACGTGTTTGACCTGAAGAAATACTCTGCTTCAGAGGAGGCTCTTCTGAGGCTGCTGCCAGTGGTCAAAGCCTCCAACAAAGCTATGTAGGTGGACATGTGAAACATTTTAATACTGCTTAATTATTGTATATGATAAGCAATTTCACTAATTCCCCTCCAGGCTGGATGACTGTAGCCTGTCAGAGAGAAGCTGTCAAGCTCTGTCCTCAGCTCTCAGCTCCTCCTCTAGTCTGAGAGAGCTGGACCTGAGTAACAACAACCTGCAGGATTCAGGAGTGAAGCATCTGTCTGCTGCACTGAAGAGTCCACACTGGAAACTGGAAACACTCAGGTAAGGATGCAGCTTATTTTAGATCCTGACAGTCAGAGAAATAAAGTATTGTTATATAGACTTCTTCCTTGAGCAAGTTTCAGTTTGATCAAAAAGGAAATCTCATTTCATGATATTGTTTAGAAACCTGCAAAAAGCAAGAAAAAACAAAACAGGAAACGATCACATTAAAATCACAAAGTGGTGGGTTCATATGTAAACATGAACACACCAACATAAAGTAGCTCATCAATAGCCAGAGAGAAAATGAAAAGATAATTGTTGAAAAAAACAGCTTTTAGTGGCAGTAGATATTTACAGAAATGTTGTCAAATATTATTCCTTTTGTTCAGGCTGATTCACTGTAGACTCTCAGAGAGAAGCTGTGAAGCTCTGGCCTCAATTCTCAGCTCCTCCTCTAGTCTGAGAGAGCTGGACCTGAGTTACAACGTCCTGCAGGATTCAGGAGTGGAGCATCTGTCTGCTGCACTGAAGAGTCCACACTGTGAACTGGAAACACTCTGGTCAGAATTATACTGTTTCTGAAATGTTTGGCTGAAAAGAGTCAGTTTTGTTAATTGCTAAATCTATTATTATTATTATTATTATTATTATTATTATTATTATTGTTATTATTGTTATTATTATTATTATTATTATTATTATTATTATTATTAATAATAATAATAATTATTATTATTATTATTATTATTATTATTATTATTATAATTATTACGCTTTAGTGATAACTTTTCATTTTGATTGTTTTCTTGACATCAAAACTGAAAAAAAAATCAATGGTTAGAAGACATTTTCTGGCTAGTGAATGTGGCTGTTTAGACACCTGGCAAACATTAACTCAAACACAAAGTAAATAAAGATCAGCAAGAGAGAGAACACTGTGTTAATAAAAACATGACTTTCAATAATATAAAACATCTTTGCGAATATTGTCACATCTATATATTTATTTTAAGGCTGAGTCCCTGTGACCTGTCAGAGAGAAGCTGTGAAGCTCTGTCCTCAGCTCTCAGCTCCTCCTCTAGTCTGAGAGAGCTGGACCTGAGTAACAACGACCTGCAGGATTCAGGAGTGAAGCATCTGTCTGCTGCACTGAAGAGTCTACACTGTGAACTGGAAGCCCTCAGGTCAGAATTATACTGTTTGTGAAATGTTCGACTCAAAAAAAGTGTTACTGTGACGACAGGCAGGCAAGCAGGACCCAAATGCAAGACGTTTCAAGAAAATGTTAATTTATTTAGCTCCGAAAATGCAACAAAAATGCAAAAAGGTCAGGACTTCAGGAAACACAGAACATACACAGGACAGGAACTCACCAACAGGGACACGAAAAACCATAATGCACAGACAAGGAACAAAGGAATGACAAGGGGTATATATACAAGACACAACGAAACACAGGTGTAACACATTAGGGTAGGGAGCAGTAATTGAACAGGAGGGAAACTTGACAGGACATGGGGATGAACAAGACAGACATACCAAAATAAAACAGGAAACACAGGGAACCACCAAAACAAGACAAGACAAAGACAGAACATGACAAAGTCACTTTTGTCAATTGGTAAATCAATTATTAAATAGTGTGTTTATTCTTACATTTTAGTGATTCATCTTGATTGTTTTCTTGTCATCATAAACCGAAAAAAAAAAAATCACATCCAATTATTAGATGAAAATGTCTAGCTAGTGAATTAAGCGTGTAGATACCTGACAAACACAAACATTAACTCAAAAGATCAGCAAGAAAGATAAGACTTGGCTTTCGATAACATTAAACATCTTTGTAAATATTGTAACATCTATATATTTATTTTAAGCCTGAGTCGCTGTGACCTATCAGAGAGAAGCTGTGAAGCTCTGTCCTCAGCTCTCAGCTCCTCCTCTAGTCTGAGATATCTGGACCTGAGTAACAACGACCTGCAGGATTCAGGAGTGAAGCATCTGTCTGCTGCACTGAAGAGTCCACACTGTGAACTGGAAACCCTCAGGTCAGAATTATACTGTTTGTGAAATGTTCGCCTGAAAAAAAGTCAGTCCTGTCAATTGGTAAGTCTATTATTATTATGTCTGTTTATACTTAAGCTTTAGTGATAACTTTTGATTTTGATTTTTGATTGTTTTCTTGACATCAAAACCGAAAAAAAAATCAATGGTTGAAAGAAATGTTCTGGCTAGTGAATGTGGCTGTTTAGACACCTGACAAACACAAACACAAAGTAACTAAAGATCAGCAAGAGAGAGACTGTGTTAATGTTAACATTGCTTTCAATAATATTAAACATCTTTGTAAATATTGTAACATCTATATATTTATGTTCAGGCTGAGTGACTGTAGACTGTCAGAGAGAAGCTGTGAAGCTCTGTCCTCAGTTCTCAGCTCCTCCTCTAGTCTGAGACGGCTGGACCTGAGTAACAACGACCTGCAGGATTCAGGAGTGAAGCATCTGTCTGCTGCACTGAAGAGTCCACACTGTGAACTGGAAACCCTCAGGTCAGGATTAATCTGTTTGTTTAACTTTCGGACAAACTGTTCAGTCAATCAAAGGAACTAAATATTGGAATACTCTCCCACTCACAATAAGAGACTCACAACATGATTCAACCTTCAAAACACACCTCACACAGTGGATAAAAGAAAACCAAGTCTGTGACCGCCTTTAAACTCTTTTATTTTCTTGTGTTATTTGTGCCTTTGTATATGTATTCTTTTTTTAACCTGTGTGTCTTTGCATGCCAAGGACAACAGATGAAATCTAGCATTTTTGCTAAAATCTGGCATTTTTACAGCTGTAAATGTTACAGCTGCTCATGAATATGCACTGTCCCTAACAAATAAACAAATAAATAAAAATAACAAACTATTTTTTAATTCCTGCTCATCCAGCTTTAGGCTCTTGTAGGGATGTTTCCCCTGCTGACATGATTTTCTAAAATACTGAATACATGATATTTTCCTAATTCCAGTCTGTCAGGCTGTCTGGTCACAACAGAAGGTTGTGAGTCTTTGGCCTCAGCTCTGAGCTCCAACCCCTCCCATCTGAGAGAGCTGGACCTGAGCTACAACCATCCAGGAGACTCAGGAGTGAAGCTGCTGGAGGATCCCCTCTTGAGACTGGAGACTCTCAGGTATGACCAGACAACAAGAGCTCACACACTGCTGCTATCCTTCCACTCTGGTCCATCATCCAGAAGGACATATACTGTATTATCTTCTCCTTGTGGCAGACAAGTTGATGAGTTTGAGCCTGTTTCTCTGTCACACTGACAAACTGAGGAACACTGCTTCATGTTGAACAGCAGTTAGGATCATGTTGATAGAAAATCATTCTGACTGTGTTTCTTCCTCCAGGATGGCCCCCGGTGGAGAGCAGTGGGTAAATCCTGGTGTTCTGAAGAAGTGTAAGTGTGGATTCAGTTTGACTACGGGAGACAAAATATGTTATCTTTTTACTTTGCACACCTTATTCCTAGCCCCCATGATGCCTTGGTAACTGTAAACAAATCCTCTTTATTAGAGCGATAAGGGAATAAAACATGTGTGAACACCACTGACTAAGGGTAGGTTAATTAACTGTTAGTTACCGGTAATGCTTGTAAAGCTACTAACGGTTAGGGAATGCTTATTAAGCACTAAGTAACTGTTGCTTACTTATTATATAGTCAATGATTGGTTAAGCGTTAACTAAGCAAACTTGTTAGTTAATGCATATTAAACATTAACTAAGTAATAATTAATGGTTAGTTATTGCTTTGTTGATGATAATCAAACATGAACTAAGCATTGAGTAACAGTTAATTGATTATTATTGTAAAGTGTTACCAACTACTGCATTGACTGTGCTGCTACAGACGGTATAAGTTTGTAACAATATGCTGCTGTAAGTTGAACTGTCCTTCCTTAACGCCGTCCACAGTACCAGAGCAGTAGATCAAGCTGCTCCTGCTTCACATCAGCATCTGTATTTTAGAAACTAAAACCCAGACCAGGGTTTCATTTACAAATCTGAATCCTACGCACAAAAAAAATTCAGATTTATAAAACAGTGCACACTCACGTCCTACGCCTGTTTCCCTTTATCAATCACAATCAACTCCAAATGTCTTGCAGCCTTTGCGGGCGAATGTTATGCCCATAATTAACAACAAATAGTAATTGAAAGTCTCTGATCAGTTTATTTACCATAAAAAAAAAAAATTATAGCGTGACTTAATATTGTTATAATGTGAAAGGTGTCATATAAAAACATGAGGAAACGCATGTTTGAATACAGAAACATTATGAGTAAACGGATAAATAAAGGAATATGTCTATATGAAGTAAAGTCATGCGTTGGTTGTCATGTGAGATTCTGCTGTTATTAAACCTGATGGTGATAAGCAGCCTGTGTTTCCGTGGTGTTCAGCAAAGACAGAATTCCCCTCCAGCTGATCAGTCTCAACCCTGATATTCATTCATTAATCACTACCTGTAAATGAGCATCATTATTTAATTATTATTTCTCTAATGGAAACTGTAGCATTGGTCAATGGAGCAATCTCTGCCTGTTCTACCAGTACATTACCTTAGTCTGGTTGTTTTTATAGCTGCAAACAGCGCAAACATACCAGCAATGACATTTAGAAATGTCAAATTTTATGCTTGTTAAATATACAAATGAAAAAATAGCTAAATCAACTGCAATTTTTTTTCAAAACATCCTGCGTTTGCAGTTAGCCTCCTCTCTGGCTTAAAGGTGTAGTCATACCCCTTTCACACCAACAAGAACCAAGAGCCAGTTCCAGGCTGGTGCTGGGGCCAGTTCTAAACTGGTTCCAGCCTTATCCCAGTTATGAACCGGTTGGTTTCACACCGACCAGAGCCAGCCATGGAGCCGGCAAGAGAGCAACGTCATGACGTCACTGTAAACGTGTGTGTACGTCGCCCGACGCCGCTGCTCTTGTGGCTAATGCTAAAGCTACCGCTAGCTTTAAGCACAACAACAGCGGCGGAAACGTCTTAGTTTTTACACGTGTTAGCTCTTGCTTTGCTTTCTTAACCAAACAGGACCCATACAGCGTATTTTCGCCAGTCAATTTGATCACTACGTTCGGTAATTATGTTATGTTTACGTCTCGTGTTTTTAAATATGGCGGGCATGAGGTTTGAGTTGGTCTGGTTGGTCAGAATAATCCCTCCCCCGGCCGCTGGCGCAGGCAGTTCTCACTGCAAGCCCAGCTCAATCCTAGGGCTGGGGTTGAACCGTTTTTTTACAGCCCGGAGCCGGCTCTCTGGCGGTGTGAAACCAAAACACTGGCTTTAGCTCTGAACTGGCTATGATCTAGCTACGATTTTTCAGCGGTGTGAAAGGGCCATCAGTGATTCTGAAGAACGGTTGTGTACAAATTCACTTTTTGTTGAAATCAGTGAATATCTCCTCATGTTCCACTACCTGTCTGTACTGTGTGTGCACTGAAAACAAAGTCTGGTGTTAATACACAGCTCAGGCTATGTAAACGGGCAAACAAAGGTTAAACAAAAATACCCACCGAAGCTAGCAACATACATGTTTACAGTCTACGCTGTATATTAACACAGGATATTTTTTCAGCTCACACACAGTACAGACAGGTAGTGGATCGTGAGGAGATATTCACTGATTTGCTGATTTTGACAACAAAGAAAATACATTGACAACAAGCATTCAGCTGAACCACTGACTCCACCATGTATTCTACTGCCACTTCCAACCTGAAGTTAGGAATGAAGAACATCAAAACACAGAATAAAGCCTTCAGAGGGGTAAACTACGAAAGAAACTCAACAGAGCCCGGCTCTCTTTTTTTGATCTGGTTCAACATAACACAAACCCTCGCTCAGAGCTAACCGGTATCACAAAGGCAGTTATCAACCTCTTATGTTGAACAAGGGTTTCGGCTTCAGGCTCTGTGCGCGTCCCCATGAAAGGGGGCGTTTGACCGTCATTTGACTCTGCTTCCACACAGACTGGACTGATCTTGTGCCGCTAACTTTACACAAACAGACTGATTGTGAGCAGCTGAGCAAAAAAAAAAGAAAGTGCGACACTAACTTTACTTAAGAGGAAGAGTTTGTCAGTCTGAATGATCACAGAACAGCAGAAAACAGAGAGCCGAAAAAAACTCATACTGCAAATAAGGAGAGAGTGGAATGTTGTCAGAAAATTGGGCTACTGAATTGATTAATTTATTCTACAGATCGTTCTCGCAGTGCGTAAGGTGACATTATAAAGCAATTAAAGGTTGAACTCGGATTTAAACAGTACACCATTTAGCCTAGTTGAATGATAATCCTGCACTTAAGAATCTGATTTAAGTCTGACACTGTCCCCTAATGAATAGCATAGCCTATGTGGAAAATCACTTCAGTTTTGGGCCACTGTCCTCATCAAAATTAATACAATTTTGGTTTTGATTTAGGCTAATAGCCCTTTATTTGCATCTTATAAATACAATTAAAATAAATAGCCTAGATACAAAACCTTTAGTCTGTATTTTCCAGACAAATATGAATCTACTGTGAGAAGCTTAACCTGCGAGTCTGCAGCGATGTCCGAACTGTGACAGCTGTCACCGGTCACGTCCCAACTGTAATCGCTACTGATGAAAAGAAAGAAGCCTACAGTGAAATAATGTTGCAACCTGTGATTTTATAGAACGCTTCATTAAGAGCCAGTGTGTGTAGATCGCCAGGTAAAACCATTTGAGGTGAGAGGTGAGTGGTGCTGCATACAGTAGGTCTAGGCTATTTTACATTTTCTGCATCAATAACTGTATGCATGTGTCAAAAAGCCGCAGCGCGATGTTACAGTTCACTCTGCTGTAAGCCTTATGTCACGGCTTCATTTCGTTCATTAACTTGCTGATCAATAAGTTTAGATGTAACAGTTTACTCAGTGAGAAGTATCGCTCAGACAATATAGTCAGGTCCGCGCCTCCGCGGGATTTCAAAATGTGTAGTTTCCTTAAAGGGCAGCGCTCTAAGAGCCGAATTTAAACTCAAACTCTGGAACAAAAACTGGTCTGGGCAGGTTAGCCGTGCAGCCTCTGTTACCACGGTGATCTAGCCAGGTAGAAAGAGAGCCACCTTTCGTGATACTGAAAACTCTGGCTTCAGACTCAACAGACCTCGCTCAGCCCTTAATCTCGTAGTATACCCTTCAGGTGTCTGATGATAAACTGCTGCTCTGTCTTTTTCTCTCCATCAGATTCCTGTGAACTCACAGTGGACACAAACACAGTACACAGATACCTCGAACTGTCTGACAACAACAGGAAGGTGACAGATGTGGAGGTGGAGCTGCCATATCCTGATCATCCAGACAGATTTGACACCTGGGCTCAGCTGCTGTGTAGTAATGTTCTGACTGGTCGCCATTACTGGGAGGTTGAGTGGAGCAGAAGGGTTGATATATCAGTGAGTTACAGAGGAATCAGCAGGAAAGGAAACAGTAAAGACAGTGTGTTTGGAGGGAATTATCAGTCCTGGAGTCTGCTCTGCTCTGATGGTGGTGATAATGATCCTCCTCGTGGTTACTATGCCTGTCACAATAACAGAGGAACATCCATCCCCTCCTCCTCTGTCTCTAACAGAGTAGCACTGTATGTGGACTGTCCTGCTGGCTCTCTGTCCTTCTACAGAGTCTCCTCTGACTCACTGATCCACCTCCACACCTTCAACACCATATTCACTGAACCTCTGTATCCTGGGTTTGGGTTATGGTGTGACTATGGTGCCTCAGTGTCTCTGTGTGATGTGTAGGAGGGAGATAACTTCCAGTCCTGAGGTTTAGATGTTGGTGGTGGACGAGGCTTCACTCAGTTCATATCTGACTCAGTCAGTGTGTTTCCATGGCACAACTAGATTAGATTAAGACATATATCGAACTAGACACTCGAACGGACCGTGTCACTTGTCTGAGTATACATGGCCTTTAAGATATCGGATACATGTCCAATGCATGGCTGTCTCCACTATGCTAGGTGGCGCTGTAGCCCTTTCAATCATGCTTTCAACAAGTGTTGAAAGAGCCACGTCCGGTTCTCTTCCGGCAACAACCCATGGTGTAGCCCAGTGGTTCTCAATTATTTTCTGTCATGCCCCCCCTAGGGGACAACATTTTTTCGTGCCCCCCCTTAATTGAAATACTATTGAGAACCTGCTGAAATGTATTTATTTATCTGTACAAAACCACTGTATGAGTTTCTGGCACGAGCATTCTGCATACAATCACCTTATTATCAAATTACATGTTGGATTATAAAATTAGCTGATATAATTTCTGCAGCAGAAGTTCAGTTTATTAGCTCAATTTGTAACATTTAAACAAGACTGCTCAGTCTGTGTGAATCTCAGGACAGAGAAACAAGAGCAAATGATTCACTGAGGTTTGCATTTCATTCAAAACATGTTTAAACTGTAAACATAGTTAAGGTGTTTTTTATTATTATAGGCCAATAGGCCTTCTGTGATGTGATAACCAATAATTCATTAATGTTATTATTAGTCTACTTGCATGATTTCTTTTTAAATAGCCTACAGAGACACGTGGACATTTATTAACTACAAATCGCGGCCTTTCACGCGGTTACACAAGTACACATGCGCTCGCTAGCAAAAAAAATAAATAAGGCAGCCCGCGCCCCCCCCCCTGACTACTCACGCCCCCCCCCCTGACTACTCACGCCCCCCCCTGACTACTCGCGCCCCCCCCCTGACTACTCACGCGCCCCCCCCCTGACTACTCACGCGCCCCCCTGACTACTCACGCGCCCCCCCCCTGACTACTCACGCGCCCCCCCCTGACTACTCACGCCCCCCCCTGACTACTCACGCGCCCCCCCCTGACTACTCACGCCCCCCCCTGACTACTCACGCGCCCCCCCCCTGACTACTCACGCGCCCCCCCCCCCCCTGACTACTCACGCGCCCCCCCCCTGACTACTCACGCCCCCCCCCCCCCTGACTACTCACGCGCCCCCCCCCTGACTACTCACGCGCCCCCCCTGACTACTCACGCCCCCCCCTGACTACTCACGCGCCCCCCCCCCTGACTACTCACGCGCCCCCCCCTGACTACTCACGCGCCCCCCCCCCCCTGACTACTCACGCGCCCCCCCCCTGACTACTCACGCGCCCCCCCCTGACTACTCACGCGCCCCCCTGACTACTCACGCGCCCCCCCCCCTGACTACTCACGCGCCCCCCCCTGACTACTCACGCCCCCCCCTCTGACTACTCACGCGCGCCCCTGACTACTCACGCCCCCCCCCCGACTACTCATGCGCCCCCCCCTGACTACTCACGCCCCCCCCTCTGACTACTCACGCGCCCCCCCCCCTGACTACTCACGCGCGCCCCCCCCTGACTACTCACGCGCCCCCCCTGACTACTCATGCGCCCCCCCCTGACTACTCACGCGCGCCCCCCCCTGACTACTCACGCGCCCCCCCCCTGACTACTCACGCGCGCCCCCCCCTGACTACTCACGCGCCCCCCCTGACTACTCATGCGCCCCCCCCCTGACTACTCACGTCCCCCCCCTCTGACTACTCACGCGCCCCCCCCCCAACTACTCACGCGCCCCCCCCCCCTGACTACTCACGCGCCCCCCCCCCTGACTACTCACGCGCCCCACCATTTGAGAAGCACTGGTGTAGCCTATTACGCGGAGGCACACAAGCACAGAACGAGAAGTCCGATATGCGATGTCCGATCCCTGTATACATGCAGAGAGAAAGCCGACTATGAACGAGTTATCTAGGTGTTCTTATCCGACTTCTCTTGTCCGTTATCGTGTCGATTTGTGTGCGAAGTAGATCGGATAAAGGTGTTTACATGCAGTTTAAAAGTCCTGTTGTCTTATTCGTTTAGTTACCTGATTATGAGTCTGCATGGAAACGCTCTGACTGACTGTGACTTTAATGTCAGGAATGAGTTTTTCTTAGAGATGGTTAAATGATCTCCTCAGGGCTGAACTTTTACTAATTGTGTTCACTTTGATTTTCACTTTAATACATTTATTCTTGGATCAGAATGTAACTTTGAATATATTATCATTAAAATCTATTATTATTATTATCATTATTTCTTCTCATTTGTATGAATTTCTTTCTGAGATGATGTCGTCCCAAACCGCAGCGTCAGATCATGTGACTCCTGTAACGCTTGTTGTCAAAATCAATTGTTGTCAAAATCAGTGAAAATCTCCTCATGATCCCCTCCCTGTCTGTACTGTGTGTGCACTGAAACAAATCCAGTGTTAGTACACAGCCTAGGCTCTTTAAACTCGTATGTTGTTAGCTATGGGGGTGAATACTGATACAGTGCAGTGTACAGAATGTTATGCAACACATCTCAGAATCTGGCTCTTTATGTCTGTGCTTTAACTCTTTTAGTTAATTGGACATGTGGATTTTAAATATTGTGTTCTTTGGTTGCTAATGACAGTAGCTGTATATATTTATTATTTATTATTTTGTTCAAAAAAAATTTAAAGACAAAAAACTGAGTGGATTTGTGTGTTTCATTTGTAAAAATTTGTGTCTGAGAGTTTACCTTATATGGATAGATAGATAGATAGATAGATAGATAGATAGATAGATAGATAGATAGATAGATAGATAGATAGATAGATAGATAGATAGATAGATAGATAGAGAGAGAGAGGTGGATGGATGGATGGATGGATGGATGGATGGATGGATGGATGGATGGATGGATGGATGGATAGATAGATAGATAGATAGATAGATAGATAGATAGATAGATAGATAGATAGATAGATAGATAGATAGATAGATAGATAGATAGATAGATAGATAGATAGAGAGAGAGAGAGAGAGAGAGGTGGATGGATGGATGGATGGATGGATGGATGGATGGATGGATGGATGGATGGATGGATGGATGGATAGATAGATAGATAGATAGATAGATAGATAGATAGATAGATAGATAGATAGATAGATAGATAGATAGATAGATAGATAGATAGATATTGACAGTAATGGCCAGACCTGATGAAACAGTCTGTGGTGACATGTCTGAACTCTGTACGGCCAAACAGACAATCACAGTGTTTTGCAGTAGTGTATTCACTTTATAGTTCAAGTGTAAATTAAGTGAAAAAACCCTAAAAATATTTTCTTGAGTATTGGGTGACTTTCTGAAATATATTAAAAAGTATTTGACAGCAACACGCACACACACACACGTTTGTACGGCTATACTTGTGAGGACATTCATTGACATAATGCATTCCCTAGCCCCTTACCCTTACCCTAACCATCCAAACTAAATGCCTAACCCCAACCCTTACACTAACCCTAACATAAACCTAATTCATACCTGAACCTTAAAACCTAGTGTTAACCCTCAAACAGCCCTTTAAAGGCCTTAAAACCTAGTGTTAACCCTCAAACAGCCCTTTAAAGGCCTGTCCTTAAAACCTAGTGTTAACCCTCAAACAGCCCTTTAAAGGCCTGTCCTTAAAACCTAGTGTTAACTCTCAAACAGCCCTTTAAAGTCCCAAAGTGAGAACAGGCCAAAATGTCCTCACTCTTATGGTCTAAAACTCAAATTAGTTCTCACAAAAATAGTTGTAGCCTACAAGTGCACACACACACACTCACACACACGCACGCACGGTTAAAAACTGATTGGCTTCTTCCGTTCAAACCTCATCAGTTGTTCGCCTGTGACTGCTCTAGACTGGGCTACGTCATCACGTGGTTGCAAACGTAAACACAGATGCGCTAATTAATTATCACACACATGCATATGTAGCCAATGTTTATGTGTGCAGTTTGTATGTACACCATGACGTACACACACACGCACACACACACACACACACACACACACACACATGCACACACACACACACACACACACACACACACACACACACACACACACACACACACACACACACACAGTGGCGTGCACAGGTAGACCTGAAGTGGTGCTGAAGCACCTGCCCTTGTCCCCTGGCCCAATCAAGTGCCCTTTTGAAAAAAAATAAAATAAAAAATTTAAATTTTTTTTTTTTTACAGTGTATGTGGCCCATGCCGACATTGTCATCTATAAATGCTCAACGATTAAACACTTTTGACAATAATGCCCCAATAAATATGCCCCTCCTCCTCCTCCTCCTCCTCCTCCTCCTCCTCCTCCACACACACTTCCTTTGTCAACGTGAACGCGCAGAGTGGACACAAACAGAGGCGCGTTGCCGCAGCAGTTCACAGCTGCTGCACACACACACCTACTCCCCGGCCTGCCCTGCCCCACCAGCGAGGTAACACATACATGAATGGAGTCAAGAGTGTATTGTTTGCCTCCTAAGCCTCAGTTGCCAAGCTATAACTTGCATTTATTTGTCTCTGTTATAAAGTAGCCTCTATCATGCAGCGCCACACAGCTGAGCATAAATTAGCCGACTGTCCTGCTTAACAAGCTAGACCCCCCAAAAAAATAGATATGACGTGATGAACACAACTAATGTCGGCGGAGTTTGTCATTGGTGCAGCATGTGAATCTATCAGTATGCTGAATATTTAGTGTTGATAGGTTTACTTTAGGCTATATAATTAACACATGCAGTAATTTATTTGCTAAATGACAAACAGGCAATTCCCTATTGCCTGCAGAAAAAGTAGCCTTGTGCCTGGTTGTAATGTAACCAAGCAGTCTTATTCATATGGTTGGTTGGTCTCTTTTTATTTACAAATTGCAGTATAATGCCTAGAAAGGAGAGGTTAAAAAGGAAAAAGAAAGGGAGCTA
>CASHTC010001490.1:7500-11269 GCA_949357725.1 Hyperoplus immaculatus | reverse complement strand
ACACACACACTCTCTATCCATCTCGAAGGAGCAAGATGGCGCCAGTGTGTTTGTCGGCCTGCCGTCAGCTCTTACCTGTTCGGCTCCCACCTGTTAGATCCCTTTTATATCTGTGTGTGTTTTATCTGCTATTCCTGTGGCATTGTTCCGACGCCATACGGACATATGATCGCCATATGCTCCTGCATATCCGAGAGTCACTGGAGATCCAAAACAGCGGATGCCTTGGCTCCTCCGACAGATGTCACCCGGCGTTTATCTACCCTGGCGCGGAATACGTTCGCCGGTTACCTTGCTGTGTCTCCCGCCGCAAGAAGCGACGCAGGGGTAGAGGCAAACGCGGCGGCATTCGAGTGAAGATTAGGAGTGTGGCTGGTGTTACCCCCGCGCGCCCATGGCACTGTCGGCCTTCCTATTCAGTGCGCACAGACCTCCACCTGGCACGACGATCGTGGGACCTGAGATACTCCTGCCACCTCCTCATCTCTCCCTTCCGGACTCCGACAACCGTCAGCCCGGCTCTTCCAAGACTGCGGGTCCGAGGCGGCGGTGTGAATTTCCACAACATTCGCCCATTAGAATACGCCCGATGTCCAAAAACCCCGGAACACCTCACCGCAAAACTGGCACTGCTTAACGCGAGGTCTGTTTCATCTAAAACGTTCATTCTGAAGGACTTCTTCATTCAACGACACCTGGATATACTATTTTTAACCGAGACATGGATAAGCACTGGAGCCGGTGAGTCATCAATTTTTGGTGAAATTTGTCCAACTAACTGCTCATTCATTAGCACGCCTAGGAGCACTGGAAGGGGTGGCGGCATTGCAATGATTTTTAAGAACAATTTTAAATTACTGACGCTACCTGTTGGGACTTATTCCACTTTCGAAATCCAGTGCGTAAAAGTGGAATCCATTACAACCCCCTTAGTGTGCGCCTTGGTTTACAGGCCTCCTAAACCAAACAAAGACTTCATTAAAGAGTTCACAGACTTTTTATCTGATTTTATCACATCGTATGATCGTTTGTTGATTTTAGGCGATTTCAATATCCATGTTTGTTGTCCGGATAAACCCCTGGTTAAAGAATTTTGTCATGTCATTGATTCGTTTGGTCTGTTGCAACACATTAATCAGCCTACCCATGTACTTGGTCACACCCTTGATTTAATTCTATCGTATGGGTTTTCTGTTGACAATGTGCTTATTGAGGATGCGTCCATCTCTGACCATAAACCCATTGTGTTTAATGTTAACCTACCAAACCCTCTGTCTGTAGCTAAGTCCCCAGGTCGCTTGTCTCGTTACATTAACTCTTTCACTGCTAGTCATCTCTCTGAATGTTTCCTGAGTAATGATGTGGCTAGCTCCATTTCTACTGCAAATGAGCTTCCTTGCAGCATTGATGACTTAGTGTCTCTATTTAACTCATCTTGCTCTAACATTTTAGATTCTATTGCTCCCCTTAAACTCAGACATCCCAAACCTAAGTCACAACCCTGGCTTGATGACACAACCCGCTCTCTCAGGCAGGCTTGTCGTAGAGCTGAGCGGAAATGGAACAAGGATAGACTTACCATCTCTCTTGACATTTTCAGAAATTCATTAGCAGCCTTCCAGACCGCGGCTAAGAAAGCCAGAGCCAAACATTTCTCAGATATTATTAACAAACACTCTAACAGACCGAAAATCCTTTTTAGTACCATCAACTCAATTATTAACCCCAAAGTCTCCCCAGAGGTCGAGTCATCCACAGGCATTTGTGAAACTTTTTTAAAGTTTTTTATTGATAAAATAAAAAACATAAAACTGTCTTTTACCCCCTCTGCTTCCAGCACTTCACCGTGTCCCCCAGCTGTTACAGCTATATTTGAAAAATTTTCACCAGTGACCCTTGATGATCTGAGAGATATTATCAAGCACATGAAACCCTCTTCATCCCCCAATGATGCTATCCCCTCTCAGATCATCAAAGACGCCATTGAAACCATCGGTTCAAGCATTCTGATCATTATAAACACATGCCTTGTCTCTGCTACTGTTCCCTCATGTTTCAAGCACGCGGTTGTCCAGCCGTTGCTTAAAAAACATAACCTGGATGTTAATTGCCCAAATAACTTCCGTCCAATATCGAAACTACCATTCATTTCAAAAATTCTGGAAAAAGCAGTCCTCTCTCAAGTATTGCCATTTCTCAACTCTGCCAATGTCTTGGAGCCCTTTCAGTCTGGCTTTAAGGCACGCCATAGCACTGAAACGGCTCTGCTAAAAGTGTCTAATGACTTACTCCTCACGCTAGACACAGGTGAGAACGCCATCTTAGTCTTATTAGACCTTAGTGCTGCCTTCGATACAGTCGACCACCCCACTCTTCTAGCCCGTCTCCATCAGTGGGTTGGTATAAGGGGCTCAGCTCTGCAGTGGTTCTCCTCCTACCTCTCCCACAGATCATTTTCAGTGTCCATAGGTCAGCACTCCTCCTCCTCTGCTCCTCTGTCTTGTGGGGTCCCCCAGGGGTCCATCCTGGGTCCAATCCTGTTTTGTTTATATATGCTCCCACTGGGGAATATAATCCGAAAATATAACCTGTCATTCCACTTCTATGCCGACGACTCACAATTATATCTCCCTCTGAGATCCGGGGACTGCCTTCAGACGCTCCAAGAGTGTCTCAAGGAGATAAATGACTGGATGGGGGATAATTTCCTCCAGCTTAACAACAGCAAAACAGAAGTCATTATCTTTAGCCCCTCCAAATTAAAAAAACCCATCGTCACTGACCTAGGTAGTCTAACCCCATTCATCAAACCATCTGCTAGAAATCTGGGCGTCATTTTTGATTCCGAGTTATGCTTTAAAAAACAAATTTCATCAGTAGTGAAGAACAGCTTCTACCAGCTCAGAACCATCTTTAAAATAAAGCACTCCCTATCATATCACAACCTTGAAATAATTATCCATGCTTTCATTACATCACGGCTGGATTACTGTAACTCCCTCTACCTTGGTCTCCCTCAGTCCCTCATATCACGCCTCCAAATAGTCCAGAATGCAGCAGCAAGACTGTTGACTGGGTCAAAAAAGTGGGAACACATCACACCCGTTCTTGCTTCCCTTCACTGGCTGCCTGTACAACATAGGATCATTTTCAAGACAGTTCTCATGATTTTCAAAGCCCTCAATGGTCAGGCCCCATCTTATATAGCGGATCTTGTACACCCCCACTCAGCCCCTAGGACCCTAAGATCCTCCAATAAGGGTCTTCTCCACATCCCCCGATCCAGACTAAAACAAAAAGGTGACCGGGCCTTTGCGGTAGCTGCCCCACGCTTGTGGAACCAACTGCCACCTGACATACGTGATGCCCCCTCCATTACTGCCTTTAAATCAAGGCTCAAAACCCATCTGTACACCCTGGCTTTCCCTCCCCATTAGCTATCTGACTTCTACACTACTATATATGTTTGTGTGTGGAAGTCCGGGTTATATGTATTTTGTATTTTTATCTTTATTTTTTCTATTGTTGTTGTTGTTATTTTACCTTCATGTTGGCCTACTGAATGCACTATGTACAGCACTTTGGTCAGTGAAAACTGTTATAAATGTGCTTTTATAAATAAATTTTACTTTACTTTACTTACTGTTTGTTTAGTGTTTAGTGTCAATGTTAACATTATTTTAATTGACATAAACGAAGTGGAACGCTTGTTGTCAAAATCACTTTTTGTAAAAATCAGTGAATATCTCCTCACGACCCGCCACCTGTC
>CASHTC010001489.1:386174-397520 GCA_949357725.1 Hyperoplus immaculatus | reverse complement strand
TTTTAGTCTTTTTACTACACTACATACTAAAGCACAGAAGAGTTTTAGTCTTTTTACTACACTACATACTAAAGTACAGAAGAGTTTTAGTCTTTTTACTACACTACATACTAAAGCACAGAAGAGTTTTAGTCTTTTTACTACACTACATACTAAAGCACAGAAGAGTTTTAGTCTTTTTACTACACTACATACTAAAGTACAGAAGAGTTTTAGTCTTTTCACTACACTTCATACTAAAGTACAGAAGAGTTTTAGGGCCACAGACAGGAGAGAGAAAAAAAATCAGATAAGGAAGATTTTTTTTCCATAATGTCGAGAAATGTCAAGAATAAAGACGAATACTGCAAAATGCTATTGGAGTTAGTGGGGCATTTATGTACATTTCAGCATACTACAATTGACGTGCATGTATTGGGACATCCTAAATCTTTTTCTGGCATACTAAACGGTATGGAAGTATGGGGATTGGAACGCAGGGCAGCTCATTGTTTTATTGTGTAATAAATGATGTCCACACACTGTCAGCCTGAATGTCTCAAACGTTATTCATCAGTGTGTGTCTCTGGCGCCACCTGCTGGACCAACCTGATACTTGCAACAAATACTGATGGTAAATATTGTATCTGACTGTTTCTGTGTCCCTTCACTTACTTTACTATGATGCCTGCCAGTAATATGATAGGCTACTAGGTTGCAAAATAAATATAGGCTACATACCTGTAAAAAATAAAGAGACCAGTCTGGATTGTTCTTCAATCTTCATCTCTACATAACTTAATGGAAATGCTCTAAATGACAATATTCTTATTGTGAATTTGGTAGGAATGTTGTCAGTAGTTTATATTATAAAACCAAAATGTTCATTCTACTCAAACATATGCCTCTAAAGAGTAAAACGAGACACTGAACATTTGGAGTGGTCTCTTAATTTTTTCCAGAGCTGTATATGTAGGCCTATTCAATGCCTTTTTATTGGACATTAAAAAATGTGCAATAATCATGCTTTCTAATCAACATTTTCATATAGGCCTAGATGTGATGCACATTAGCATATTTTCATTTATAAAGTCGGAGTCCTGACTGAGAAGCTACCACTTTATTAATTATTAATGCTGCAAATTTCAGACGGGCTTTATCAGACCCGCTCCACTGACATGCTCATGTTATATTTGTATTGTATATTGTGTAGGCCAATGTATGTATTGTTGTTTTTGCGCTTTGCATTTGTTTGACTCGACATCATTGTAAATGAGGGTCACACCTCAATGTATCCCTCCATTAGCCTATAAATAAAGGTTAAATAAAATATGCCACGACAACTGGAAGATGGTTGGAAAAGTGCCCACTAGTTGCCTACACATTGGTGGAAAAAAATGTGAGAGAAATTGATATTTTGTGTAGGGCCTATGTAGAAAAAGAGATCTTTCAATTTAGCTCATGTTGGCCTAAATTGCAGCAGAATAAAAAAAAAAAGGAAATCGGTAGGCTATATTTATTTTACTTTTAATTTCGACTGACAATTTTATCCAAAGTAACTTCCAGCAGGCTAAGTGCTTTTAACCATGGTATGTGTTGTGCCTGGACACTCAATCATTTTAAGTTAATGGTAAAGCTTAGTTTTCACTTCTATATCGAAGGTAAGAATGAACTATTTTGGTTCAAAAAGTGTTAAATAAACCGCTCCAATTTTTTATTGATTTTTTTCATCTTCCAAAATGACCACAATGAAATCATAAATGTTTGAAGGCCTTACCCAGACTAAATGTACTAAACTAAATGATAAAAACATCTGCATTCATAAATTCATAGTGAGGACAACATGATATATGTGTGAGGATTGTTTAAAAGCTGAATTTAACTGCAAGGGTAAGTTAGCCGGGTTAGCATTTTTTAGCTAGCCCGCTAGCATGGGTCAGCTATTTTTATTTTAACTTTATTGAAAGAAACTTCCCATACACACAAAGCGAATTCACCACGATATCAAAACTACATCGGCAGGAGTCTACTTAGATTAATTAGTACCAACAGGATTCACCAGATACATTAAAAAGGGATTATAAATAGAATATTTAACCGAATAGCATTGGTCAGTTTGTTAGCCGTTAGCCAGTTAGCATTGGTAAGCTAGCGGGCTGTTAGCGCAACTGCCAGTGAGTCACGTCAGCTGTGGCCGTGTGAAGGTAGCAGTTGTGTCCGCGTCGCATTAGCAGGTAAATCCATCTATAACTTCAGTTTTTACGGCTTTTTCTTCGCCAGCATTTGCTTAGATTATATACAAAACTGTGATTTAACTAAAAATGTGATTAATTCCACTTTTGCATGTGGGGAAAATGAGATATTTAGGCCGAAAGTAAAAGTTAAGGCAAAAGTTCAGCACGTGCCGTTGGTTGAGAACATGGCCGTGAATCCAGTTCAAAAACAAACAACATGTCAAACTTATTGTTTTCATGGTTTTTCTGCAAAGCGAAAACACTTTATGAAGAATACTTGAAGTCATATGAATCGTTGTGGTGTGCGCTTAAATTCGGCCGTGATTTTGAACCAAAAATATGCTTTTATTGGTCACAAAAACATGGTAAATTGTGCCACTACAGTCCTGTTACCAGCCAGTAAACGTTACTAGCGTCAGTTCGGTTAATATGTTGACTTTCCAGTAACTCCATCTGTGTGTATTCAATACGGTCGAGGAGTGTGTGTGTGTGTGTGTGTGTGTGTGTGTGTGTGTGTGTGTGTGTGTGTGTGTGTGTGTCTGTGTCTGTCTGTCTGTCTGTCTGTCTGTTATTTCCAGACTTCCAGGGACAGTTATTCGACCCGAAAAATACAAATTTCCGAGGCGATTTTACCAAAATGTTTACTGTTTTTCTGAGCATTGAAGGCTTAGAAATCCCACCCCTAGATCCCAGTTACAATGTGTCTGTCTGTCTGTCTCTCTCTCTCTCTCTCTCTCTCTCTCTCTCTCTCTCTCTCTCTGTCTCTCTCTCTCTCTCTCTCTCTCGCTCTCTCTCTCTCTCTCTCTCTCTCTCTCTCTCTCTCTGTCTGTCTGTCTTTTGGAATTGCCTAGGATAAATTAAAACCTCTCACTATTGTGTGTGTGTGTTAGTTAAACGCCAGCTGAACTAGATAAATGTTAATTGCCCACAGTGTGTTTCAACCCGACATGGAGCTGATGGATCCAGCAGTGGTGCTGAGGAGCAAACCGGCCGTGCCTCTAAACGAGCGGTGAGTGACAGGTCATTAAAGTGTGTGTGTGTGTGTGTGTGCAGACTTGGTATTTGAAATGCACGAGTAGGAGCCGCCCCTTGAGTTAGGAATTACTTTTGATCGTGGCCAGACCCTCTATCGTTCTAGATATGGGGCTGGATTTGCAGGCTACCTAAATATTCATGTTGACTTATCAAACTTCTCCCTGCTGTAGATTCACCCAGCTGTTGAAGGAACAGAAGAGCTGCTCCCGGGCCGTGACCTATAACCCCGTGAAGCGTCAGCGGGGGAAGGGGGTGAGAGTGTGAGATGAGAGTGTGGTTGCGTTCTGAATCTCCTCCTCTTTCTTTTCTCTATTCTACATACTACATCTGACGCTAAAAATAATCTAGTTAGGATGCAGTAGGCATACTATTGGAACATACTTTACTCTCTTATTTCATCCTAACATTGCTCCTTGATCTTGCCTCTTGCTTTTATATCCGTCTCATCCCCGTTTGTTTTCATATGGAGGCTTCGTCGATGTGACGTCACTTCACGTGCGCACTGGATTGTGGGTCAGAATCGCCCAAATAGGATGCACTTTTCAACACTAACAATCTTGGCCGCATGAAGTAGGACATCCGGGTACTTCTAACCATCCTAAATCTGGCCACAAGAATCGGGACATCCTAAATCTTTTTTCTACATACTATATAGTAGAAAGTATGCGATTCGGAACGCAACCATTGTGTGTGTGTGTGTGTGTGTGTGTGTGTGTGTGTGAGTGTCTGTCTGTCTTTCTTTGTCTGAGTGAGTGACTGTGTGTGTGTCTGTCTGTGTGAGTGAGATGAGAGTGTGTGTGAGTGAATGTCTGAGTGTGTGAGTTAGGTTCAATATTAAATATGTTTTTTATTTACAGGGGAAGGGGGTGTGGCCTCGTGATGTCACAGTGCGTCAGAGGGGAAAGAGGGTGTGGCTTAATGATGTCATCAAGACGGAGACGCTCTCACCACCAGCTCCATTCTGTCTCCAGGTCAGTCTCAGCTGTGTATGTGTCTGTCTGTCTGTCTGTCTGTCTGTCCGTCCGTCTGTCTGTTTGTGTGTTTCTGTCTGTCTGTCTGTCTGTTAGGGATGTTAACAATGTGTCGAAATTACTCGCGCTCAAGAGCGGGCTCAAATCGGGGGTTTTACTTAATAGATGTTTTGGGGAGATGGGAGACGTTTGTGATGCGTGAGGTCGCGAGCGTGCTGCAGGCGCTTCATTTCTGCTATGTGCATTAAATGTCCGCTGTGGGTCAACAGTGCGGTGCAACATATGCAGCATAAAGTTATAACATTCGTCTACGACCGTGATGTTAATTCACCTTCACTCAAAGCCTCCGCCCGGGCAAAGCAGAGAGTAACTCTGTGACGGTGACGATCGGAAGACCTCGCCAGTGTGAGCGAGTGAGTCGGCGTGCAGAAAAACTCTGTGGTTTGATGGCGGGGATATCCGACTATCATTGTAGCCGTCTTTACTTTAGTATGACCATGTAATCACCTGGTCAATGATCAAATTCCTTCGTGATTTTCTCTACTTATGACATCTATTGCAGCATGTCCGTCCTGGGAGAGGGATCCCTTACTCTGTCCACTCTCCCTGACATTTCTTAAAATGTTTTAATCCCGGTAAAGGGTTTTTTACTGGGAGTTTTTTCTCAGCCGAGCTAAGGGTGTAAGGGCAGGGAGATAGATAGATAGATAGATGGATGGATGGATGGATGGATAGATGGATGGATAGAGGGTGTCATACTGTATGGAATGTAAAGCCCACTGAGGCAAATGTATTTGTGATATTGGGCTGTACAAATAAAACTGATTTGATTTGTACATACATACATACATACATACATCTTCAACCGCTTATCCGAAATCGGGTCGCGGGGGCAGCAGCTTGAGCAGGGAACCCCAAACTTCTCTTTCCCGGGCCACATCAACCAGCTCTGACTGGGGGATCCCGAGGCGTTCCCAGGCCAGTGTGGAGATATAATCTCTCCACCTAGTCCTGGGTCTTCCCCGAGGCCTCCTTCCAGCTGGACGCTCCTGGAACACCTCCCTAGGGAGGCGCCCTGGGGGCATCCTTACCAGATGCCCGAACCACCTCAACTGGCTCCTTTCAACGCAAAGGAGTAGCGGCTCTGCCCCGAGTTCCTCACGAATGACTGAGCTTCTCACCCTATCTCTAAGGGAGACGCCAGCCACTCTCCTGAGAAAACCCATTTCGGCCGCTTGTACCCGCGATCTCGTTCTTTCGGTCATTACCCAGCCTTCATGACCATAGGTGAGGGTAGGAACAAAGATCGACCGGTAGATCAAAAGCTTTGCCTTACGACTCAGCTCTCTTTTTGTCACAACAGTGCGGTAAAGCGTATGCAAAACCGCCCCTGCTGCTCCGATTCTCCGGCCAATCTCACGTTCCATTGTTCCCTCACTCGAAAACAAGACCCCGAGGTACTTGAACTCCTTCACTTGGGGTAAGGACTCATTCCCTACCTGTAGTAGACAAACCATCGGTTTCCTGCTGAGCACCATGGCCTCAGATTTAGAGGTGCTGATCCTCATCCCAACCGCTTCACACTCGGCTGCAAACCGATCCAATGAGAGCTGAAGGTCACAGGCCGATGATGCCATCAGAACCACATCATCCGCAAACAGCAGAGATGAGATCTTCAGACCACCAAACTGCAACCCCTCCCCACCACGACTACGCCTTGATATCCTGTCCATGAATATCACAAACAGGATTGGTGATAAAGCGCAGCCCTGGCGGAGGCCAACCCCCACCGGAAACGAGTCCGACTTACTACCGAGAACCCGGACACAGCTCTCGCTTTGAGCGTACAGAGATTGGATGGCCCTGAGAAGAGACACCCTCACCCCATACTCCCGCAGCACCCCCCACAGTATCTCCCGGGGAACCCGGTCATAAGCCTTCTCCAAATCTACAAAACACATGTAGACTGGATGAGCAAACTCCCAAGCTCCCTCTAGGATCCTTGCGAGAGTGAAGAGCTGGTCCGTTGTTCCACGGCCAGGACGGAATCCGCATTGTTCCTCTTCAATCTGAGGTTCGACTATCGGCCGAACCCTCCTTTCCAGCACCTTGGAGTAGACTTTGCCGGGGAGGCTGAGAAGTGTGATACCTCGGTAATTGGCACACACTCTCTGGTCCCCCTTTTTGAAAATAGGAACCACCACCCCGGTCTGCCACTCCTTCGGCACTGTACCCGACTTCCACGCAATGTTGAAGAGGCGTGTCATCCAAGACAGCCCCTCCACACCCATTGCTTTCAGCATTTCTGGACGGATCTCATCAACCCCCGGGGCTTTGCCACTGTGGAGTTGTTTGACTACCTCAGTGACTTCCACCAGGGAAATTGACGATGATCCCCCATCAGCCTCCAGCTCTGCCTCCAACATAGAGGGCGGGTTAATCGGATTCAGGAGTTCCTCAAAGTGCTCCTTCCACCGACCGACCACCTCCTCAGTTGAGGTCAACAGCGTCCCATCCTTACTGTACACAGCTTGGATGGTTCCCCGCTTCCCCCTCCTGAGGTGCCGGACGGTCTTCCAGAAACACCTTGGTGCCGACCGAAAGTCCTTCTCCATGGTTTCTCCGAACTTCTCCCACACCCGCTGCTTTGCCTCTGTCACGGCAGAGGCTGCAGCCCTTCGGGCCTGTCGGTACCTTGCAACTGCCTCAGGAGTCCCCCGTGATAACATATCCCTGAAGCACTCCTTCTTCAGTCGGTCGGCTTCCCTGACCACCGAGGTCCACCACGGCGTTCGAGGGTTACCGCCCCTTGAGGCACCTAAGACCTTGAGACCACAGCTGCCTGTCGCGGCTTCAGCAATGGAAGTTTTGAACATCGACCACTCGGGTTCAATGCCCCCAACCTCCACAGGGATGCTCGAAAAGCTCTGCTGGAGGTGCGAATTAAAGATCTCTTGAACAGGGGCCTCCGCCAGACGTTCCCAGTTCACCCGCACTACCCGTTTGGGCTTACCAGGTCTGTCCAGAGTCTTCCCCCACCCTTTGACCCAACTCACAACCAGATGGTGATCAGTTGACAGCTCCGCCCCTCTCTTCACCCGAGTGTCCAAAACATGCGGCCTCAGATCAGATGATACGATCACGAAATCGATCATCGACCTTCGGCCTAGGGTGCTCTGGTACCATGTACACTTATGAGCATCCTTATGTTCGAACATGGTGTTCGTTATAGACAAACCATGACCAGCACAGAAGTCCAACAACAAACGACCGCTCGGGTTCAGATCGGGGGGGCCGTTCCTCCCAATCACGCCTCTCCAGGTGTCTCCATCATTGCCCACGTGCGCGTTAAAGTCTCCCAGCAGAACTATGGCGTCCCCTACCGGAGCCCCATGCAGGACTCCGTTCAGGGTCTCCAAGAAGGCCGGATACTCCGAACTGCTGTTCGGTGCATACGCACAGACAAGAACCAAGACTGAACGTGGAGGTCAGCCCAGAACCAAGACTGTGCGTGGAGGTCAGCCCCACCAGATCTAATTGGTAGCGCTCCACCTCCCGCACCAGTTCCGGCTCCTTCCCCCACAGCGAGGTGACGTTCCACGTCCCCAGAGCCAGCCTCTGCCGCCCGGGTCTGGTCCGTCGTGGTCCCCGCCCTTCACTGCCACCCTTTAGGCAGCGCACCCGACCCCAGCGGTTCCTCTGACGAGTGGTGGGCCCATCAGTTGTAGAGGGAGTTTGTGCCACGTAGCTTCTTCGGGCTGTGCCCGGCCGGGCCCCGTGGCAGACCCGGCCACCAGACGCTCGCAGGCGGGCCCCCTTTCTGGGCCTGGCTCCAGACGGGGGCCCCGGGCTTCCTCCGGGCAGGGTCACACTTCCTCTTGCTTGATTTTCCATGGGGTCTTTGTGAACCATTCTTAGTCGGGCCCCTCACTTGAGACCACTTTGCCATGGGAGACCCTACCAGGAGCACTAGGCTCCGGACAACACAGCTCTCAGGTTCACAGGGGCACACAAACCTCTCCACCACGGTAAGGTGATGGTTCCCGGAGAGGTGATTTGATTTGATTTCCTGTAAATCGATGGATTTGTGGATTCATGCCTCCGACACCTCAACTCACAAATAAAAAGTTGTTTAACATCCCTTGTGTGTGTCTGTCTGTCTGTCTGTCTGTCTGTCTGTCTGTCTGTCTGTCTGTCTGTCTGTCTGTCTGTCTGTCTCAGCCCTGGGTCTTGCAGCAGCAGAGTTTAAAGAGAAAGCAGCAGCAGAAGAAGAAGCAGCAGCGACGCAGTGTGTGGAGCAGACTGGGGTTCAACATCCAATCAAATCGCTTCGGTGGATTCAGGAACCAATCGGAAAGGTTCGATGGATTCTGGACCTTCAGGAACAAATACAGAAGGAGGACTGGATTCAGGAGTGAGTATGTGAGGGAGGGAGGGAGAGAGAGAGAGGGGGGAGGGAGAGATAGGGAGAGGGAGGGAGGGAGAGAGACAGGGAGGGAGGGAGGGAGAGAGAGAGACAGACAGACAGGGAGAGAGGGAGGGAGGGAGACAGGGAGGGAGGGAGAGAGGGAGGGAGGGAGAGAGGCAGACAGGGAGGGAGGGAGAGAGACAGGGAGGGAGGGAGAGAGGGAAGGAGAGAGGCAGACAGGGAGGGAGGGAGACAGGCAGGGAGGGAGGGAGAGAGGGAAGGAGGGAGGGAGGGAGACGGAGAGACAGGCAGGGAGGGAGGGAGAGAGACAGGGAGGGATGGAGGGAGAGAGGGAGAGAGACAGACAAGGAGAGAGGGAGGGAGGGAGAGAGAGAGAGAGAGAGGGAGGGAGACAGGGAGGGAGACAGTGAGAGAGGGAGAGAGAGACAGACAGGGAGACAGGGAGTGAGGGAGAGAGACAGACAGGGAGGGAGAGACAGGGAGGGAGGGAGACGGACCGAGAGGGAGGCAGACAGACAGACAAGGAGGGAGAGAGGGAAGCAGACAGTGAGAGTGCTATATAAGTGATGTCCATTTACCATTAGCTGCTGTGTGTGTGTGTGTGTGTGTGTGTGTGTGTGTGTGTGTGTGTGTGTGTGTGTGTGTGTGTGTGTGCGTGCGTGCGTGCGTGCGTGCGTGCGTGCGTGTTAGGATGGGGGAACATTGGACTGGGCCAGAGACGCCGTCAGAACAGGAGGAAATTCAACAAAGGCTTTACAGGTGAGAACGGAACCTGTCTGTCTGCCTCTCTCTATCCCTGTCTGTCTGTCTGTCTCTCTCCCTGTCTTTCTGTCTGTCTCTCTCCCTGTCTTTCTGTCTGTCTCTCTCCCTCCCTATCTGTCTGTCTCTCTCCCTGTCTTTCTGTCTGCCTGTGTGTGTCTGTCTGTCAGCCTCCTTCTCTGTCTGTCTGTCTGTCTGATTGCCTGTGTGTGTATGTCTCCCTGTCTGTCTCCCTCCCTGTCTGCCTGTGTCTGTCTGTCTGTCTCCCTGTCTGTCTGTCTCCCTCCCTCCCTGTCTGTCTGTCTGTCTCCCGGTCTGTCTGTCTCCCTCCCTGTCTGTCTGTCTATCTATCTCTCTCCCTGCCTGTCTGTCTCCCTGCCTGTGTCTGTCTGTCTCTCTCCCTGTCTGACTGTCTGTCTTTCTTTTTCTCATGTATCTTATGTTATTTTGTATTGTGTCTTGTTCATCACTTTGGTAAACTCATGTTGTTTTAAATGTGCTATAGAAATACATCTGACTTTGACTTTTACCAATAGCCCGCTCATCACCTGCCAATGTCCCTGTCTGTCTGTCTCTACCTATCTGTCTCCCTATCTGCCTGTCTCTCTGCCTGTCTGTCTGTCTGTCTCTCCCTGTCTATCTGTCTGTCTTTGTTTACCTTACCTGTCTCTCTCTCCCTCCGTGTCTGCCTGTGTACCGCGTCTCTCTCCCTGTCTGTCTGTTTGTCTGTCTGTCTGCCTGCTTGTCTTTCTTTACCTTACCCTTGTCCCTCTCCCTGTCTGTCTGTCTGTCTGTCTGTCTCCCTATCTGTGTCTCTCTGCCTGTCTCCCTCCCTGCCTGTCTGTCTCTCTGCCTGTCTGTCTTTCTTTACCTTAACCGTCTCTCTCTCCCCTCTTTACCAAACAGCCCGCCCATCACCTGTCAATCACTTCCTCTGTAAAAGGGGTGGAGCTTCATCATCATCATCATCATCATGGGGGCGTGGCCTAAATCGTGACGTCACCCCAACCAGGAAGCAGCTGGACAAACAGCTGGATGAATACATGTCGCTGTCAAAGAGCCGCCTAGACCAACAGCTAGATCAGTACATGAGCGGATCTAAGCGACGGCTGGATGCAGATCTAGACGAGTATATGTCTATGGCCGGACAGACAGACCTGCTGTGGGACGACTGAATAGAGCTCTCTGATTGGTTGTTCAAAGTTTTAAAGGTGCAGTCAGTGATTCTGGAGAACGCTTGTTGTTAAAATTAGGGGATATTTCGTCATGATCCACTACCTGTGTGTGTGTGTGTGTGTGTGTGTGTGTGTGCGTTGAAATAAATTGGGTGTTTGTTAATACACAGCCTAGGATCTGTAAACAGGGTATGTTGCGCGCTATGATAGCTTTTTTATTTTTTTTATATATATATCCTTTGTTTACATGCCTGTTTACAGAGCCTAGGCTGTGTATTAACACTGGAATTGTTTTCAGCGCACACACACAGTACAGACAGGTAGTGGAGATACCTGTCATGAGGAGATATTCACTGATTTTGACAAAAAAGTGATTTTGACAACAAGCGTTCTCCAGAATCGCTGACTGCACCTTTAATTTAGTTTGTGTGACTTTAGTTATTGAAAGCAGGAAATGTTTTAAGTTGTTGTGACTTGTGTTGCCTTCGCTGACCGCTGTGTGTGTGGGAACTTTATCCTCTTTGTGTTTCTGAGGCTCCACTTATGTTACCAGACGTTTAAGAAAAAAAATATTTTAATAAATAAAATTTTTTTCCTGCTGTTTAAGTTGGGTGTGATTTTGTCCTTAAAGAGCTACTTCACCTGGTGGGAATATGAAGGTGTGTTGAACTCTGAGATCCTATGTAGTATAAATGTGCAAAACATTTTAGAAATCGGTTCATCCTAGCCTGAGAAAAGGCAGAAAGAGTGTTTTATGGTCTCAC
>CASHTC010001489.1:365355-367855 GCA_949357725.1 Hyperoplus immaculatus | reverse complement strand
AATGAATGTCCTCACAAGTATAGCTGTACAAACGTGTGTGTGTGTGTGTGTGTGTGTGTGTGTGTGTGTGTGTATGTGTGTGTGACTTAGTCATCGTTACGAGTGTGTGACGTGACAGAGTTACTGGCTGAAGTCCACCGCCAGCGCCACCGTAGCAACAGTAGTCGGCGGCAACCGGCTTTGATGTCGCACCAGTGAAACTATATCAAAGGCCACACAGGTGATAACGTGTCACACACACACACACACACACACACACACACACACACACACACACACACACACACACACACACACACACAGAAACACACACACACAGACACACACATGCACGCACACAGAAACACACACACACACACACACACACACACACACACACACACACACACTGACACACACACACACACACAAACACACACTGACACACACACAAACACACACTGACACACACACACAAACACACACTGACACACACACACACACACACAGACACACACACACACACACACACACACACACACACAGACAAAAACACACACACACACACACACACACACAGACAAAAACACACACACACACACACACACACACACACACACACACCTCCCAGTCTTCTTGTCTTTGGCCCTTATCAGTGGCCTACTTGTGGCCTAACTCTCGGGTCATGCACTTGTGTGGACAAACCCACGCACTGTTAAAATACTGCTCAGTCGATGGGAAAATGTCTGTGTGTGTGTGTGTGTGTGTGTGTGTGTGTGTCTGTGTGTGTGTGTGTGTGTGTGTTTTTGTCTGTGTGTGTGTGTGTGTGTGTGTGTGTGTCTGTGTGTGTGTGTGAGTGTGAGAGAGAGTTTGTGCGTGTCTGTGTGTGTTTTTGTCTGTGTGTGTGTGTGTGTGTGTGTGTGTGTGTGTGTGTGTGTGTCTGTGTGTGTGTGTGAGTGTGAGAGAGAGTTTGTGCGTGTCTGTGTGTGTGTGTGTGTGTTTTTGTCTGTGTGTGTGTGTGTGTGTGTGTGTGTCTGTGTGTGTGTGTGAGTGTGAGAGAGAGTTTGTGCGTGTCTGTGTGTGTGTGTTTTTGTCTGTGTGTGTGTGTGTGTGTGTGTGTGCGTGCGTGTGTGTGTGTTAAAATACTGCTCAGTCGATGGGAAAATGTGTATGAAAAAAGTGCAGAGGAGAATTTTCAAACAGCCTAGAGTTTTTCTGGGTGGAATGCCCTTGAATGAGATGTTTACTTATCACAGCTAAATAGCTAAAATGTATATATATATATATATACAGCCCCGGAAAAAATGAAGAGACCAGTCTGGATTTTTCTTCAATCTTCATCTCTACATGACTTAAAGCTGCAGTGTGTAGAATTTTGGGTTTTATATCCTAGCAGATTTTGTAGAAAGTAATTATAATATCCATAAGTACATTTAATTTAGTGCATAATAGCTGAACATTTTTTTTTGAATTATTATTTTTTCCCTTAGAAAGGGTCTCATATATATCTCCATATTTCTGCATATCTTGGACCAAAGCCTAGTGCCGCCATCTTGAAAGTGTCATAGTTGGAATGTCATCAGGTGCATTGTTTAAAATGTAGAATTGTTCTTGTCCTTGAAGGCCACTGTAGCTTCTGTTATTATTCTAAAGGGTTGGGGTTACCCAGGGAGAGTTGCATTCTAGAACTTTGTAGAACTTTCTTGATGATGTCATATTACACACTGCACCTTTAATGAAAATGCTCTTAATGAGAAAAAAAAATTATTGGAATTTGGTAGAAATGTTGTCAGTAGTTTGTATTATAAAACCAAAATGTTCATTCTACTCAAACATATGCCTATGAATAGTAAAACGAGAGACACTGAACATTTGGAGTGGTCTCTTCATTTTTTTCCAGAGCTGAATAGTACTGCTAACAGCTTTATAGGTGCTATAGCTGCTTTTAAATATTTCTGAAACAGTCTCATTTTTCCTCTGATGATCATAAATTACATGTCACAGCAAACCAGACCATCAGTGCAAAGAATGCTATTTCTATATAGTTTTTCTTAATGTCTTTGTCATGGGTATGCGCTCACCCAGGAACAACAGCTGGCGTGGTAAAAACACTACCGCTTTTGTCCAAACGGGGGGCGCTAGAATTAACACACACTGAAAGGTCCTCGGAGCACCTTTAATGTAACTCAATTACATTAGATAATACTCTTAGCTTTAAGGCGAAAAACTGAAGGCAAAAACATGTATTTTTTTCAAGCACTGGTTCAATTTTGAGATTTGTGTCTATCTATCTTCCGTAACATGTCTTCTTTCATACTCCATCTCTCTCTCCCTCTCTCCCTCTCTCTCTTCCATAACATGTCTTCTTTCATACTCCATCTCTCTCTCCCTCTCTCCCTCTCTCTCTTCCATAACATGTCTTCTTTCATACTCCATCTCTCTCTCCCTCTCTCCCTCTCTCTCTTCCATAACATGTCTTCTTTCATACTCCATCTCTCTCTCCCTCTCTCCCTCTCTCTCT
>CASHTC010001489.1:357855-360355 GCA_949357725.1 Hyperoplus immaculatus | reverse complement strand
AGAACATATCAACCTCTTCTGAGGTCCAACAACCCCCAGCCCCTACCCCTTTACCACCAAGCTCTGATCACTAAACCATAAACCCACAACCACCACACATCACCCATATCAACTCTCAGGCCTGAAGGCTGAAATAAATAAACAGAACCAGCAGATGTAGGCTACATGTAACGTCCTGCACACTATGAGTATTGCTGCAGTGTCCGAGTGCTTTACCTGAAAGTCTGGCACTGGAATGCTGTTGAAAGGGCGCACTATACGCACACGGCATTAACCTACGCTTAGCTAAATTACAAATTGCCTGGGACTTTTTGTTGCTATAGGTTTGACACTCTCATTTCAATGCAAAATGATCCACACAATACATGGTTGAAAAGGAAACCAAAGTAGTTTATTGAAACCATATGGGGGAGGGGTTACTCCGCGCTGTCTTTACTGGGCGTCTGCATCACCTGCAACGAAGGGAGATTGATTAGTGAAACCTTCGCACTCTTCCTTTTTGTTTGGTTCTGGAACTCCTGCCACTTCTTCCTCACAGCACGCCAGTCACGCAGGCCACATGGGCTGGAGGGGGACATCTTTTCGGCTATGGCCTGCCTAACACGGTTCTTCACTGTGATGTTCTTTTTGCCCCTTGTTCCCCCGAATAAAACTGCCCGGTGCTGCCAGACCTCGTCCACTAAGACGCCCATCTCCTCCGCGGTAAACGACGGTGCCCGCTTGTTTCTTTTGCTGCCGCTTTCTTCCACTCTCACATGTGTGTGCCTATCCACGGGGTATATATGCGCTAATGGGCTTGATTACTACTTGGATACACTTGTTGCCCCCCCCCCCGCACCCACACACACACTATACATGCGTAGCCTAATTCCACCTGTGTGGGGGTGACCACGGGGCGCTGTGTGTGACTTATGCGCTGATAAAGAGGTGGGTGATCGATTCGCCTGGCATCGATTTATTCAGTTTCAGCACGACCGCGGTGGACAGCTCCCACCAAAGTACTTCTTTCGCTTCGTCTTACGCGTTCTCCAAAGAAGGCACTTAAGATGGCATCTGGGAAACACCCGTATCTTAACGCTCCTTCTTTGGCGAACCCTTCTTTCGACCCTTCTTTGGCCCCAAAGAACGATCGAATCTGGGAAACGCGGCCAAGGCCGTTAAGTTTGTCCGTTCTGTGCTACTGTAGAAACATGGCGGTGCAAAAGAGTGGAGCTGGTACACTCACTAAACTGCTAGTTAGCTGATAAATCAGAAAGAGAGTTAACCTTACCTTGTTACCTTTAGTAACATTGAATTTATTATTATTATTATATAGTCCACATACAGCTCTGGAAAAAAATGAAGAGTCCATTCCAAATGTTCAGTGTCTCTCGTTTTACTCTTTATAGGCATATGTTTGAGTAGAATGAACATTTTGGTTTTATAATATAAACTACTGACAACATTTCTACCAAATTCACAATACATGTTTTGTCATTAAAGAGCATTTTCATTAAGTAATGTAGAGATGAAGATTGAAGAAAAATACAGACTGGTTTCTTCATTGTGCGTTTGGCCAATGTAGTGAAAAGCATTAATGTCAAGGTTGAGCTGAGTACAGAAAGGTATGGCTAACACACACACACACACACACACACACACACACACACACACACACACACACACACACACACACACACACACACACACACACACACACACACACTCTGAAAGGAAGTGTCCATTATAAAGCATCTTTTCTCTGTCGCCTATATGCTTTGTGCAAGGACAGTTAGAGTACCTCTCTCTCTCTCTCTCTCTCTCTCTCTCTCTCTCTCTCTCTCTCTCTCTCTCTCTCTCTCTCTCATTCTCTCTCTCTCTATCTCTCACCCACTCTCTCTCACTCTCTCACCCTCTCTCTCTCCCTCTCTCTCTCTCTCTCTCTCTATCCCTCTCACTCTCTCTATATATCTCTCTCTCTCATTCTCTCTCCTTCACCTCTCTCTCACTCACTAACTCACTCTCTCTCTCTCCCTCTCTCTCTCACTCTCCCTTTCTCTCTCTCTCTCTCCCTCTCTCTCACACTCTCTCTCTCTCCCTCTCACTCTCTCTCATTCTCACAAACACACACACACACACACACACACACACACACACACAAACTGTAAGGTTGTATATAGCACTTTGTCGACTTCGTTTCTACAGTATTTCAATTTCTTCCGATTTTATTTGGATTTTAAGATGAAAATTATTATTCTGCAAACAAATACATAATTTATCCTCCCATCCAATAATGGAATACATTTCTCATTAAAATGAACAGCTGCTCCGGTGGTGTAGTGGATAGAGTGTGTACCATATTGGCTCCGGCCTTCGTTGCATTGGTCGTGGGTTCAAATCTGACCCGTGAACCTTTACTGCAGGTCATACCCCCCCCCCTCCCCCCTCCCTCTCTCTGTCTCTCTCTCTCTCTCTCTCTCTGTCTCTCTCTCTCTCTCTCTCTCTCTCTCTCTGTCTCTCT
>CASHTC010001489.1:331706-334206 GCA_949357725.1 Hyperoplus immaculatus | reverse complement strand
ATTGTATAGTCTGGAGTGCTGGAATATGTAGTATTTGTGTACATTTAGTCCTGGAAAATGACTACAAAAAAGCTTCCAATAGATGTTGCAAATTTACAACAGTGGGTCTCAGAGGGTTTATTTAGAAGGAATCTGGGGTTTTGGGCCAGGCTCTGGAGTGGGCTGGCAGGCACGGGGGTCCAGGGGAAGTGCCAAGGGGAGAATCCGGGGAGACGAGCTGAGGCAGGCAAGAGCAGGCAGGCAGAGGGGAGGGGTCCAGGGAGGGAGAGCAGGCAGGCAGGGGGGTCCAGGGAGGGAGAGCTGGCAGGCAGGGGGGTCCAGGGAGGGAGAGCAGGCAGGCAGGGGGGTCCAGGGAGGGAGAGCTGGCTGACGAGGGCTGGAGCTGGCGGCAGGAGTCAGGCTGGGAGATGGGTAACAGAGTTTACGATCTGGCAGTGTCTGGAAGGTTGAACCGGGGTTGCGTTCCGAATTGCATACTCTTTCTTTTTTCTATTCTACATACTACATCCGATGATAAAAAGAATCTAGTTAGGATGCAGTAGGCATACTATTGGGACATACTTTACTTTCTTATTTCATCATAACATTGCGCCTTGATCTTGCCTCTTGCTTTTATATCCGTCGCCAGAGCCGGCCCAAGCCTTCAGGGGGCCCTAAGCGAAATATGATTAGGGGGCCCCTCTCCAATGTTAGTGCTGCTGAAACTATAGATCTTTGTTAAATATCATTCACACAGCCAGTGTTTTCCGCAAGTGCCTCCACTGTGCGGCTGTGCGAAAATATTTGACAGGCGAGATTCAGACCCTCCAAGGGGGATCCGGGGGTATGCCCCCCCCGGGAGATTTTTTTAACCTTTTTAAAGTGAAATGCATGAATCTGGTGCACTTTGAGAGGAAAATTAAGAGGCTAAATCTGAGAAATTGTGTGAACAAATAATTTGGAGACACTGGGTCAGATGAATTAGAAGCTATTGAAGAAGGACACATGGATTTTCCATAAAAATATTAATATAGTAAGGCGTCCCCCTCCTGGGCCTGGCCCAGCACCAGCCCCGGGTTCGATTCCCACCCGCGGTCGTTCTCTGCATGTCACTCCCCTCTCTGCCCCATTTCACCTCTGTCTCTCTGCACTCAATAAAGCATAAAAATGCCCAAAAAATATCTTTAAAAAAAAAATATATATATATATTAATATAAAATAAAAATATTATGGAGGGTCCTCTGGGTTGGGCTTGGAGCTCTTTTTCTTTTACGGGACATATTTCTCTGTAATATAGTGAATGCATTTAAATGCAGTGTGAGGAACTAAGCAGAAGAACTCTGTTGTCCAGCTACTGTATCTTTTTTTCCACAGACGAGGCTGAAATAGGCTATAGACTATACACAGTGCATGGGCAACTGAGGGCAGCCCCATTTCCAATTGTTTTTAAATAAACTCAATACACACTGTGCATGGATGTGAACGTGACATGATCAGATAATTTCGGATTTCCTCCCAGATGAACTGATTACATTTTTAGGCTATTAATTATCTAGACCAAAACAGTTTATTCCTTTTTTTGTATGATAACTCACATTTGCACAATATGATGTTAATATCAAACACACAAACTAAAAAAAAAAAAAAAAAAAGAAAAAAAATTTTTTTTTTGGAGGGGGCCCCCCCAGGCAGTCGGGGGCCCTAAGCGGCCGCTTAGTTCGCTTATGCCTCGGGCCGGCTCTGTCCGTCGCATCCCCGTTTGTTTTCATATGGAGGCTTCGTCGATGTGACGTCACTTCACGTGCGCACTGGATTGTGGGTCAGAATTGCCCAAATAGGATGCACTTTTCAACACTAACAATCTTGGCCGCATGAAGTAGGACATCCGGGTACTTCTAACCATCCTAAATCTGGCCACAAGAATCGGGACATCCTAAATCTTCTTTCTACATACTATATAGTAGAAAGTATGCAATTCGGGACGCAACCCGGGTGTAAGTAGAGCAGTAGATTAGAAGATTGGTGGCAGCTGTGGATGCTGGTGCCTGGCTCCTGCACACCTGATTCCAACCCTGCAATCAGACAAGGGAAAGGGCAGAACACCACAACAAAGGGCTCTAGGCCCAGGCAGGATCGTAACAGAAAAATGGCTACTTTTATCAATTTCTTGGGGTTTAGACTCACAATTGGATATACTTTATTAGTAGGATTTATCCAAAATCTGACCTGTAAACCAATATGTTGTCAAAATGAAATGAAGATTTGAAATATGGATTAATCCAAACATACAGATTTTTAGTTTTTAAAGAAATGGAATTGTAGGCATTTTTGGTTAAATATGAGCAATTTCTGAAGAAAATGTGATACAATGTTTAAATTTTAATGTTAGGAAACAACTGGCAAAGCACACACACACACACACACACACACACACACACACACACACACACACACACACACACACACACACACACACACACAGGAGAGCCGTTTGGAAAAGTACTGGTAGCCGCCCTTTGAA
>CASHTC010001489.1:324206-326706 GCA_949357725.1 Hyperoplus immaculatus | reverse complement strand
AGCGGCTCTGCCCCGAGTTCCTCACGAATGACTGAGCTTCTCACCCTATCTCTAAGGGAGACGCCAGCCACTCTCCTGAGAAAGCCCATTTCGGCCGCTTGTACCCGCGATCTCGTTCTTTCGGTCATTACCCAGCCTTCATGACCATAGGTGAGGGTAGGAACAAAGATCGCCCGGTAGATCGAAAGCTTTGCCTTACGACTCAGCTCTCTTTTCGTCACAACAGTGCGGTAAAGCGAGTGCAAAACCGCCCCTGCTGCTCCGATTCTACGGCCAATCTCACGCTCCATTGTTCCCTCACTCGCAAACAAGACCCCGAGGTACTTGAACTCCTTCACTTGGGGTAAGGACTCATTCCCTACCTGTAGTAGACAATCCATCGGTTTCCTGCTGAGCACCATGGCCTCAGATTTAGAGGTACTGATCCTCATCCCAACCGCTTCACACTCGGCTGCAAACCGATCCAATGAGAGCTGAAGGTCACAGGCCGATGATGCCATCAGAACCACATCATCCGCAAACAGCAGAGATGAGATCTTCAGCCCACCAAACTGCAACCCCTCCCCACCACGACTACGCCTTGATATCCTGTCCATGAATATCACAAACAGGATTGGTGATAAAGCGCAGCCCTGGCGGAGGCCAACCCCCACCGGAAACGGGTCTGACTTACTACCGAGAACCCGTACACAGCTCTCGCTTTGAGTGTACAGAGATTGGATGGCCCTCAGAAGAGACACCCTCACCCCATACTCCCGCAGCACCCCCCACAGTATCTCCCGGGGAACCCGGTCATAAGCCTTCTCCAGATCTACAAAACACATGTAGACTGGATGAGCAAACTCCCAAGCTCCCTCTAGGATCCTTGCGAGAGTGAAGAGCTGGTCCGTTGTTCCACGGCCAGGACGGAATCCGCATTGTTCCTCTTCAATCTGAGGTTCGACTATCGGCCGAACCCTCCTTTCCAGCACCTTGGAGTAGACTTTGCCGGGAAGGCTGAGAAGTGTGATACCCCGGTAGTTGGAACACACTCTCTGGTCCCCCTTTTTGAAAATAGGAACCACCACCCCGGTCTGCCACTCCTTCGGCACTGTACCCGACTTCCACGCAATGTTGAAGAGGCGTGTCATCCAAGACAGCCCCTCCACACCCATTGCTTTCAGCATTTCTGGACGGATCTCATCAACCCCCGGGGCTTTGCCACTGTGGAGTTGTTTGACTACCTCAGTGACTTCCACCAGGGAAATTGACGATGATCCCCCATCAGCCTCCAGCTCTGCCTCCAACATAGAGGGCGTGTTAGTCGGATTCAGGAGTTCCTCAAAGTGCTCTTTCCACCGACCGACTACCTCCTCAGTTGAGGTCAACAGCGTCCCATCCTTACTGTACACAGCTTGGATGGTTCCCCGCTTCCCCCTCCTGAGGTGCCGGACGGTCTTCCAGAAACACTTTGGTGCCGACCGAAAGTCCTTCTCCATGGTTTCTCCGAACTTCTCCCACACCCGCTGCTTTGCCTCGGTCACGGCAGAAGCTGCAGCCCTTCGGGCCTGTCGGTACCTTGCAACTGCCTCAGGAGTCCCCCGAGATAACATATCCCGGAAGCACTCCTTCTTCAGTCGGACGGCTTCCCTGACCACCGAGGTCCACCACGGCGTTCGAGGGTTACCGCCCCTTGAGGCACCTAAGACCTTGAGACCACAGCTGTCTGCCGCGGCTTCAGCAATGGAAGTTTTGAACATCGACCACTCGGGTTCAATGCCCCCAACCTCCACAGGGATGCTAGAAAAGCTCTGCAGGAGGTGCGAATTAAAGATCTCTTGAACAGGGGCCTCCGCCAGACGTTCCCAGTTCACCCGCACTACCCGTTTGGGCTTACCAGGTCTGTCCAGAGTCTTCCCCCACCCTTTGACCCAACTCACAACCAGATGGTGATCAGTTGACAGCTCCGCCCCTCTCTTCACCCGAGTGTCCGAAACATGCGGCCTCAGATCAGATGATACGATCACGAAATCGATCATCGACCTTCGGCCTAGGGTGCTCTGGTACCATGTACACTTATGAGCATCCTTATGTTCGAACATGGTGTTCGTTATAGACAAACCATGACCAGCACAGAAGTCTAACAACAAACGACCACTCGGGTTCAGATCGGGGAGGCCGTTCCTCCCAATCACGCCTTTCCAGGTGTCTCCATCATTGCCCACGTGCGCGTTAAAGTCTCCCAGCAGAACTATGGAGTCCCCTACCGGAGCCCCATGCAGGACTCCGTTCAGGGTCTCCAAGAAGGCCGAATACTCCGAACTGCTGTTCGGTGCGTACGCACAAACAACAGTCAGAGTCTTCCCCCCCACAACCCGGAGGCGTAGGGAGGCGACCCTCTCGTCCACCGGGGTAAACTCTAACGTAGTAGCGCCCAGCCGGGGGCTCGTGAGTATCCCCACACCGGCCCGGCGCCTCACACCTTGGGCAACTCCAGAGAAGAATAGAGTCCAACCCCTGT
>CASHTC010001489.1:319206-321706 GCA_949357725.1 Hyperoplus immaculatus | reverse complement strand
TCAAGTCAAAACAAGTATATTTTTATTATTTTAGCCTCAAGGGGCCTTTTTCCTCTCTTCATACTCATCTGTCCATAGACCCGTGATTCACATGAGGAATCCCCTCCAGAAAGACTTGAATGGGGTTGATTGTTAACTTTCTGTGTCCTGATGTCCTTGGGATTAGAGTTTCCATGCATCCTCCTACAGCTTTTTTTTTGAGGGCTCATTCTAATAACTTCTAGGAACTTATCAGGACCAAGAGGAATTTTCTTAGTTTTTTTTTACATAACTGATGCACCTAAGATTAAAATAATATTGTTCCACAGCTTCAATGTAGCATTTAAAACTCTACACAGAATGTATTTGAGATACAACCAGGTCCGACTGCATTCAACTTCATTCTTTTGCTCTTTCGTTTCATTCACAGCTGTAATGCGATGCAGGAATGTGCTCTGACGCTGGGTTTAGTTGATGAGTTTCGTTGCAAAGAAATGGCTGCCACTCAAACTCCGGGGCGACAGTGGCGAAGTGGGTAGGGAGCGCGCCTCTGGTGTGCAGGGTCGGAGGTTCGATCCCCCATCTCCCCGCCTCATGTCGAAGTGTCCCTGGGCAAGACACTGAACCCCGAATTGCTCCCGATAGTTAGCTTAGTTAGCTTAGCACCGTAGTGCTAAGCCTACCCTGCGTGGTAGCTGCTGCTATCGGTGTATGAACGTGTGTGTGACTGGGTGAATGTGTACAAAAAAAAACAATGTAAAGCGCTTTGAGTCTGTGATAAACGGAGATATAGCGCTATACAAGTCCATTTACCATTACCATTACCACCATCAAACTTCACACGCCATCATCAGAGAGGGGCGCACATTATCTTGAAGTACAAAATGAACCCTATAGGCCAGGACACACCGGCCCGACTACCAAAATGTGCTTTAGAAATAAACTTGCCTTGCCTTGCCTAAACAGTGACGTCACACTTTAACATCACTTCAGCTGAGTGAGACATTAACCCACTGGGGACCAGCTAAAATATGCAACATATGTATGTGGCGCTCTCTCTCTCTCACACACACACACACACACACACACACATACACACACACACACACACACACATACACACACACGCATATGTACGCACGCACGCACACACACACACACACACACACACTCCTACACACACACACACACACACACACACACACACAGTCACACACACACACACACACATTCCGCAAGGGTCAAAACTTCAGATTTAAAAGTTCTAATATCATAGTTAATGTACTGTATATATAAGTGAGTAAGTAAACTTTTATTTATGTAAAAGAAAAAGAGTCAACTCCAAGGTGTGATTTTATGATGAAATATTTAAGTATAAGTATGCTCAAGTTGTATGCAGTCTGCATGCACACTATGTTAAAGGAATACTTCACCCATACAGAACCAGCGTTCTATCATTATAAAATCACTATTATAATATAATGAATGAGGTTTTTCTTCCCTCAGTCCTCCCTCAGTCTTCCCTTGGCACAGCTGTCCTGTTAATCCTAACCCTTACTGTGATGTCACAAGAAGGAAACTGTAGGGTTAGACAGTGAGACCATAAAACACTGTTTCTGCCTTTTCTCAGGCTACGATGAACCAATTTTTTTTTTTTGCACATTTATACTAAATAGGATCTCCGAGTTCAATACACCTTCATATTCCAACCGGTGAAGTAGGCCTTTAATTTTTATGGTACTATGTAGTATGGTAAAAAGTATGTGATTTTGAACGAAGGGTTGTTCTTTTTGGTCGCTGCAAGCACCGGTAGTGTAAGAGCATGGATAGACACGCACCAAAGTTCACACAATCCCTGATGACACATTTGCTTTGGAGGGCTTTAACAATCTGTACCACACACACATGCACACATACACACACACACGCACACACACACACACGCACAGACACACACTCATACAGAACACACACACACACACGCACACACACGCACACACACACACGCACACGCACACACACACACACAGACGCACACTCATACAGACAGACACACACACACACACACACGCACGCACGCATGCACACACACGCACAGACACACACACACACACACACACACACACACACACACACACACACAGACAAACTAGCACACACACACCAGAATTTTTTTCTAACTTGGGATACATCATTTTCCCGTAACCATCTCATGCACATTTCACAAGTCTCCAGTTCACCCTTAAACAAGTTATTTCTAACATGGTTCACAGAGCAAATAAGAAAAAAAAAAGTTGTAATTGAAAAGCTCCATATGTTTAGGTCATTAGATGGGAAGCCGCAAGCCCAGGATCGAGCCCCATGTGGGGGTATGAGTCATGGCCCTACACCCCCCCTACAACCATGGAGCCCTGTATGAAGGTTCACCCAAATGAAAGGCTTACTATTGACATGATGAATAGGTTTAACCTCAGCACACACACACACACACACACACACACACAGAAATGCACACAGGCAC
>CASHTC010001489.1:311706-314206 GCA_949357725.1 Hyperoplus immaculatus | reverse complement strand
ACACACACACAGCTAACAGTCATGGTCAGCTGAAGTGGAAAAAAACATTCTAACACATTGAAACCATTCGGACACAAACCTGAGAGAGCGAGTGTGTGTGTGTGCGTGTGTGTGTGTGTGTGTGTGTGTGTGTGTGTGTGTGTGTGTGTGTGTGTGTGTGTGTGTGTGTGTGTGTGTGTGTGTGTGTGTGTGTGTGTGTGTGTGTGTGTGTGGAGAGAACAATGGAGAGAGGGTGAGAAGAAAGGGCGGTTAGCACATCAGGGAAAAATATAACTTCAGCTTGATCACAGAAAGTGTCTGTATGAACTAAGGGGAACAGGCTTGTATAGAAAACCAAGGACATACATACAGCTACGGAAAAACTAAAGAGACCAGTCTGGGTTTTTCTTCAATCTTCATCTCTACATTACTCATTGAAAAAGCTCTTTAATGACAAAGAATGTATTGGAATTTGGTAGAAATGTTGTCAGTAGTTTCTATTATAAAACCAAAATGTTCATTCTACTCAAACATATGCCTATAAATAGTAAAAACAAGAGACACTGAACATTTGGAGTGGTCTCTTAAGTTTTTCCAGAGCTGTAGATAAATAATTTGTGCATATTGGTACGGCTAAGAGCTTAACTCGTGGAACAGTTTTGACATGGAATTAAGAATGTGCAGTTTACTTGTCATATATATATATTTTAATGTTTAAAAAAAATATATAAAGGGTCAGTTTGTTAAATTTTGGGGTTTTAAATATGATAATATGATATTTGGTCCTTAGACTTGTTTTTGTGTGTGTGGGCGTGGGTGGGATGAGGAAGGTGGGGGGAGTTGCACGCAGACGTGTGTAGCCATGTTGTTGTGGTGTTTTATCCCTGTATACTAATAATCTGTCTTGTTACTGTGTTGTATTTTTGTGACCTGCCAAGGGACTACAGATGCAAATTAGCTTAAAGCTATAATCTGGTATAGTGCATCAAATGGCAACATTTATGTTCTAACTGTACATTGTCCCTTTTTAAATAAATTAAATAAAAAAATAAAAAATAAATAAATAAATATTTGATTACTTTGTGTACTTAAACTAGTAGTGTCTATATATATATACGATTTTTAATAAGGGTAAAGGTATGATAAGCTACATTTTCAGCCTACGCCTTTGCGGTGAATTTGTTTTTCCGTGTTTTGTTCTTTTCTTGAAATCAAAATCCTTCGATGTTAATTCATTTCTTTATTTTTGTGTGTATTCCTAATGACAAAACTATTTATATGGACTGTAATAAATAACTAACTACTACTTATAAAACTCCTAAAACACTGTGTCAACCCTTCAGTGAAACAGTTGTTATACTATATGGCAGGCCCAAGACTAAATTTGAACTACATATACCTATTCCCTGGACTGTAGGGAGTAGGAATATGTAGTTCTTATCAAAATTCTAGGTCAGTTAGTTAGTTAAATAGTTAGGCACTGCTAAACAGTTACATTTCTACTACATTTATTAAAATATAGATGTTTTTTCGCTGTTTTTGTACAGAAAAACACTGACAATGTACTTGAATGTTAAAAATAACTATTTTACTGAATTCCTTGAGTCAGAATTATATGGAAAAATTTGTCCCTGTATGTTTTTTTCTTCAAAAGTTATGCTTTACTTTTATTTTGCTGTTTTCATTTTCGTGCAATGTGTAATAAACTGTTAAAAATCAACCACAAAACCCCTTAGTTCAGCCTGTTACCTGGCAGAAAACCCCTTAGTTCAGCCTGTTACCTGGCAGAAAACCCCTTAGTTCAGCCTGTTACCTGGCAGAATCTTAAAATAGACTCTTCAAGGATTAGAAAAAAACAGGTTGCAAAAATAAAAAGCCACCCTATGCGCGTGGACCTATTCGTACATCTAGACTATTATGTCCGTGCTGTATCCTCCACAAAGTGATGACATGTGAGAACCATTAGGTTATTCCTGTCCCATGCAAACAGCAAACTACCCTTTTATTTTCCAACCCAGGTCTGTGTCTGTGTGTGTGTGTGTGTGTGTGTGTGTGTGTGTGTGTGTGTGTGTGTGTGTGTGCGTGTGTATGTGTGTGTGTGTGTGTGTCTGTGTCTGTGTGTGTGTGTGTGTGTGTGTGTGTCTGTGTGTGTGTGTGCGTGCGTGCGTGCGTGTGTGTGTTTGTGTGTATGTGTGTGTGTGTTTGTGTGTGTGTGCATGAGTGTGTGTGTGTGTGTCTGTGTCTATATGTGTGTGTCCGTTTGCGTGCTTGTACGTGTCTATGTGTGTGTGTGTGTGTGTGTGTGTGTGTGTGTCTGTGTATGTGAGTGTGTGTGTGTGTGTGTCTGTCTGTCTGTCTGTCTGTCTGTCTGTCTGTCTGTCTGTCTGTCTGTCTATCTTTCTGTCTGTCTGTCGGTCTGTGTGTCTGTGTGTGTGTGTGTGTGTGTGTGTGTGTGTGTGTGTGTGTGTGTGTGTGTCTTTCATGTGCTTCCATGCTTTTGAACTTTGTGTGTGTGGACTAG
>CASHTC010001489.1:299206-306706 GCA_949357725.1 Hyperoplus immaculatus | reverse complement strand
GAGACGCACACAGCTGGGACGCACAGCCGACAACAGAGAGCGTCTGGTGGGCCGTGTGCGCCCTGGGTTCCGCTCGGCGATCTCGGTCCATAGCTCCAGGAATGGGGGAGATATTCAAGATATTCAATCCGACGAGGGGGCACCATTTCCGGGGAAGAGAGCAGCATCTTCAGGTTGGCTACCAGTCTGCTAAACGGTTCTACAATAAGACTGCTTTCACTTATTATAATACGCCATATACACCTGGCACAAATTGACAAAAATATCTTAGATGTGCCTCCCCAACTCTAGCAACTTTTAAAGCTATAGTGTGTAACTTTTACTTACAAATGAATGTCTGTTACATTCAAGCCAATCGCCAAACAAGTTGATACAAAGTTGATTAAACCTATCAGCTCCACAAAACACCTCTCTCTGTATTTATGTTGTTGTAATTACTCAGAATTCCTCATGGGGGTGACAGAAGTTACACACTATAGCTTTAACAATAGATGTCCACCTCTGCTTTTAAAGGTGCAGTCAGTGATTTTGGAGAACGCTTGTTGTCAACATCTCTACAAAATCTACAATAAATAAATAAATAAAGTTTTATTTTTTATTCTCTCCCAGATGTATTTGCATTGTATATTTTGCATGTATTGCTTTTGCTTTGCACACTCACTCACTCACTCACTCTCACACACACACACACACACACACACACACACACACACACACACACACACACACACACACACACTCCCCTCCCACCCCCAATTGATCTCTACAGTATAAATAAAGGTTAAATGAAACATGAAAACATCCACAAACTTTTCTTTTCATTTATTTTCTTGCAGAAGGCATAAAAAGGCGTCTAGTGCCCAGGAAAGCAGCTGGTGTCGGGGGTGTTATGCTCCAGGATGATGCAGCGAGATCGGGCCGAGTCGCCCGGATGCCAAACAGCGGCGGAGGTGGCGGCGGTTCTCCCAATCTACTGGCCAGTTTCGCCGGGAAGAATCGCGTGCTGGTGATTTCTGCCCCACACGAGTCTGACGGATACTATCGGCTCATGATGTCGCTGCTGAAGACTGAGGTCTACTGTGAGCTGGCAGAGAGACACGTGCATCAGATTGTCATATTCCACCAACAGGGAGAGATGGGAGGAAAGGTTGGTCATTTTTAAATGTCTTTATTATTTATTTCTATAATAATGTATGTGTATGTTGACATGTGTACAAGTAGAAGTCAAAGGATAGAGAGAGAGAGAGAGAGAGAGAGAGAGAGAGAGAGAGAGAGAGAGAGAGAGAGAGAGAGAGAGAGAGAGCGAGAGAGAGAGAGAGAAATGAAAGAAAATAAATTTATATCAATGAAAAGTAAAACATTTTCTGAAATTAGATGGATGGATGGATGGATGGATGGATGGATGGATGGATAGATAGATAGATAGATAGATAGATAGATAGATAGATAGATAGATAGATACACACACAAACACACACAGACAGACAGACAGACAGACAGACAGACAGACAGACAGACAGACAGACAGACAGATAGATAGATAGACACACACACAAACACACACAGACAGACGGACAGACAGAGAGACAGACGGACAGACAGACAGAGAGACAGACAGACGGACAGATGAACTAATATATTGCTGTGTTGCAGGTGAGGAGGATCACTACCGAGGGCAAAGTGATGGAGGAGCCTCTGGACACCACTCTCATCCCCAGGCTCATGAGTGTGCTCAAGCTGGAGAAAGGTGAGACAGATCTAATCAAATCACTTTTAATTCTATAGGAAAAACAGATAATAAAACATGAATAGTGTGAATGCAGGTTACGGATGGGTTCTGGTTATCAAGAGGTGATGGCACTGTATGAAAATGTGTTTGAGCATTTATTCCATTGTCTGCCACTAGTTCACTAGCTGGACATTTTCTATTTTTATTATGATTATTTTTTTAAACCTTTATTTATACAGGTAAATCCCATTGAGACCAAAGACTCTTTTGCAAGGGAGACCTGTTTTCCTTTCCCACGTTACCATTCACACACACATTCATACACCGATAGCAGCAGGCTCACTATCGACATTCACACGAGGCAAGGTGGGTTAAGTGTCTTGCCCAAGGACACAACAACTATGACACAGGTGGCAGGGCGGGGATCGAACCTCCAACCCTTTGATCATCAGCCGACCCGCTCTACCACCTGAGCCACAGTCGCCCCGAAAGTTTTAATTCTACAGCCCATGCGGATAATAAACATGAATAGTGTGAATGCAGGTAACGGACGGGGTCAGCTTCTGGATGGCACTGTAACAGATTAGTGCACTTTTTTGGGGTTTCTGGGAAATTACTTTACTTGAATTACTTTCATTTACTTTCATTTCTGTAAAGCACCGCCATGTTTCTACAGCAGCACAGAACAGACAAACTTAACGGCCTTACACGTTTTTATATACAGTGGGCGTCCTGGGGAAATGCACCTGTTGGAAGACCAAGAAGAAGAAGAAGTACTATAGAATAAATAACTAAATACATCTTCACCTCATCACTTGATATTGTGGAAAGACTTGAGGCAGTGGTGGATGATGCCATCTTCAGTAACTATAGCTTCTTGTCCTTGAAGGCCACCGTAGCTTCTTTAAATTCTCCCCAAAGAAGAGGGGTTAGCAAGGGAGCGTTATGATACTGGTCATTGGTGTTATAGGACAAAAAGAAGGCAAAGTTAGATGTCATGAATATGTTTCAATTCTTATTTTTGAATAATGTCAAAACTAAACACGATACAATGTTATTCTGACCCATAGGTAAGTTTGGGATGGTCCTGATAGATAGATAGATAGATAGATAGATAGATAGATAGATAGATAGATAGATAGATAGATAGATAGATAGATAGATAGATAGATAGATAGATAGATAGATAGATAGATAGATAGATAGATAGATAGATAGATAGATAGATAGACGTATCATTCCTACCCATAGGTAAGTTTGGTATGGTCCTTCTAAAGAAGACCCTGCAGGATAGATAGATAGATAGATAGATAGATAGATAGACAGACAGACAGACAGACCGACCGACCGACCGACCGACCGACCGACCGACCGACCGACCGACCGACCGACCGACCGACAGACAGACAGACAGACAGATTCAGATTGTTGTACCTAAATGTCCTAACCAGTATCATTCTGACCCATAGGTAAGTTTGGGATGGTCCTACTGAAGAAGACCCTGCAGGTGGAGGAGCGCTACCCGTACCCGGTGAGGCTGGAGGCCATGTACGAGGTCATAGATCAGTCGCCCATGAGGAAGCTGGAGAAGAACAGGCAGAAAGGATTCGTACAGAAGTGCAGAGCGGCAGGAGTGGAAGGCCAGGTGGAGCAGGGGACACTCACAGGTACGAATATGGGGGGTTATGGTGGGATATTTAGACCTTTTTTTGGGTATTTTAGGACCTTGTTAAAGCCTTTTAATATATATGTACAGCTCTGGAAGAAATGAAGAGACCACTCCAAATGTTCAGTGTCTTACTATCCACAGGCATATGTTTGAGGAGAATGAACATTTTGGTTTTATGGGTGAGAAAGAAGGGGTTATGAAGAGAATTTTGTCAAAATGCTGTGTATTACCTCAACAGTGTAAGACTGAATGTTTAGGTTGTCATATTCAAACCTCCTTTTCTATAACTCAACGTCTGGATTCAGTAAAAATTTGATTATTATGTTTTTCTACCGTGGCCTTGATATTCACACTAGAATGCATTTTGACACCATCCATATGAGCACAACTTTATTGGACTACAGTTATATTGTTGAAGCTATAATACTTGTCTAATATGTAGCAACAATTGTGTGTGTGTGTGTGTGTGTGTGTGTGTGTGTGTGTGTGTGTGTCTGTCTGTCTGTCTGCCTGTCTGTCTGTCTGTCTATCTGTCTGTCCTTCTCTGTCTGTCTGTCTGTCTGCCTGCCTGTCTGTCTGTGTCTGTCTGTCTGTCTGTCTGCAGCTGTAGATTCTCCCGTTGTAGAAAGAAAACCGATGAAGAAAATCATGAGAAAACCCATGACAACGACAACAACTACCACGGCAACCACCACCGTAGCAACAACAACCACACGACCCACCACGACAACCATCGCTACGACGACGACAACAACCCGGCCCACTACTACAGGTGTGTGTTTGTTACTTTTGAATCTCAGCTAAAAAACATATTTTATTTATTTATTCTAAAGTAGCTACGAGGAACTGTTCATTATTTCTGAAACAGTCTAATTTTTCCCTCTGATGATCATGAATGACATGTAACAGCAAAGGAGGCCATCAGTGCAAAGAATGCTATTAATGTTGTGCAAGGGCATAGGTTTCGCTTCAACATGGAGGGTGGGGGGGGGCATTTTAAGTGGGGGACTTTCCATGTGGGAGATAGCAACCCTAGCTAAACCCTAACCCTACAGAAAATGAATGGAATTCAATGTAAATTGCCCAAAAATGGACTGGCATGCTGTGAAAAGCACCCCCTCTCAAAATCGATTTCTCTTTCTCCCGAAAATCAATTTGCATGACTGATGTTAATAAGTGGAGTAAGTTTCATGAGCGTCAGACTTTCCTTGTGGGAGATAGCAACCCTAGCCCAACCCTAATCCTAGAGAAAATGAATGGAATTAAATGTACATCGCCCCTAAATGGACTGGTCTCTTCATCCGAGAATCAAATCCTTTGGTGGCTATATTTCAAGGGTGTACGTTTTCGCTTCTCTGGCATTCTGTATCGCTTTCAAATATTTACTCTACTGTATTGTTCAAAACTGTTTTTTTTTAGGAATCACTACTCATGACTCCGCAGCAGTGTTAACTATTATGACACTCTACATTTGAAATGAACAGGTTGGGCTATCAGCAGACCTTAATAATAGGTCCATGGCTATCAGCAGCCAGCTAACGTTAGCTTGTTAGCTAAACTGTAATTTCAGGCAAAAGTTAGAAACCAGTTAATGTTAGCATCCATCATTACACACTTGACATTATCTAATTCACCCTGAAGGTGAGAAAGTGCATCGTATTGGGCTTAACTCACTATCTCACAACTTACAGCTAAACTCTCCGCACGGCACGAGGCTGACCAGCCGTCTGCAACTAGAGGCAGAGGCAAGTTTAAGATGGTACGGTCCGCTGTAGGGGTGTTTGAAATGATTGGGAAATATGTATTAACAATTAGGAGGGATATGTTAGTGTTTCAACATCCTGAACTGTAATTTTTACCTATTTTGGGGAGAATAGTGTTCTCTTCCTTACTTTTTGAGGGGGATCTCCTCTAATTATTGGGGGGGATACGTGCCATGTCCCCTCCTAAATCTACGCCTATGATGTTGTGTCTATTTTATGAACTAAACAAATCACAAATAAAACTTAAAGCTGGGGTGGAGGATTTGGGGAGAAAATGGCAGTTGGGATAGAGATTCGAATCCAAATACCTCAACTGCTCCACTTGTTCTCTTTGGTCCCTCCCCTATGGTCCCTCCCTGACACGCTCTACACCAACAACGTCGGTGCCAAAGTGAATGGACAGTCCCAACAGCCAATAAGAAGAGAGAATCGGAGCCTCGCTCTAATTGGTCAAAGTGTACAGCTCATGTTAACTTTGACCAATCAGAACTCATATACCCCAGCTTTAATAATATAATATTTATTTTTCCAATCAAAAGCAACTACGACCAGACGCACGACAACCAGGAGAACGACCACAAAACGCCCGACCACGACTGCTGTCACTACCCAGAGATCGACGCGCGCTCACCCCACAGCGCCATGGGTCACAGAGCCTAGGACCACCGCGGACCCATACTACAGGTCAAACTCATATCTATCTATCTATCTATCTATCTATCTATCTATCTATCTATCTATCTATCTATCTATCTATCTATCTATCTATCTATCTATCTATCTATCTATCTATCTATCTATCTATCTATCTATCTATAAAGCAAGAAACGTCTGTGTGTCTGTCTGTGACTCGCATATCTCTCTCACTGTTAGTCAGATCATCCTGAAACTTATGAAGTTTTGGACCAAATATGTAGAAGTTATCATATTTATATCATGCTGGCGGTGAATACATGCGCACACTGAAGGCCACAGTAACGACGGGCATGAAGTAGTCTCCGGCTAAACCCCGCCTCCCTCTGGTTTGATTGGCTGCTGCGACCAAAAGCTTGAAATGAGTGACGAGCGGGACACACACAGCAGACTTGCTTCCTACGGGCACGGCACTAGTTATTAGAATATCATGGAAAATAAATTGTAATCGAGGCAAGAATTCATGCAATATGAGAAAAACTTGAGGTCTGCTGCAACTCTCACCTTTTGAGTTGAGTTGCTGAAATAAATGAACTTTTTGCACGATATTCTAATTTTTCTTATTTATCCTATCCCATTATAGCCGCAGAGAGAGAGAGAGATACCCGGTTAAGACTACACCATCTGGAGATAACCGGACAGACAACAGAGACGCACACAGCAGAAAGATCATTCCAGCTACGCACAATAAACCCTCCAAGACCAGACCTATCAAGAGGAAGAATGGAGGAGAAAAGGTGATGTAAAACAAAGCAGCATTTTATGTTTTTGTTCGTTTTCTTTTGTTTAAAAAAAAAATAATTAAATGTGGAAAATTTTAACAAACTAGTTGATTAGACTTAGTTAAAGGTGCTCCAGTGTGTTAATTCTAGCGCCCCCCTTTGGACAAAAGCGGTAGTGTTTTTACCACACCAGCTGTTGTTCCTGGGTGAGCGTATACCCCATGACAAAGGCATTAAGAAAACTTGCAATGATGTTCTCGTTTGCTGTTACATGTAATTCATGATCATCAGAGGAACAATGAGACTGTTTCAGAAATATTTAAAAGTTCCTCGTAGCACCTTTAAAAGTATATTGGTAAAATGGTTTATTTTCTAACTGACGGAAACATGGGTGAACCGATTTCTAAAATGTTTGCACACTTGTACTACATAGGATCTCAGAGTTCAATACACCTTCATATTTCCACCGGTGAAGTAGGTCTCTAATCTAACACAGTCACGAATAAATACGTTACCTCATGGCCATGCATCCAGCTGTAAGGAAGTGTGTGACCATGCCAAGGTGTTCTGTTTTTGCTCTGTAAAATCAGCTGACTCCAAGCCTGCTGTTGTTTTTATGTTTTCATGGAGATTTATTTTCGCCAGGAAAGTTTTATGAGACACTGGCTCTCCAAACGGGAAAGAAAAGCAAGGTTGAGCATTCCTGGGAACTCTGCATGAAATAAATCATTCCAATGCGTTCCAGTCCCCATACTATCTGCTATTTAGTACGGTAGAACAAAGATTTAGGGTGTCTCGATTCTTGTGTCCAGATTTAGTATGGTTAGAGGTAATAGGATGTCTACCAAATCCGTCCGAGATTTTTAGTGTTGAAAACCGCATCCTATTTTGGGCGATTCTGACCCACATTCCAGTGCACACCGG
>CASHTC010001489.1:289206-294206 GCA_949357725.1 Hyperoplus immaculatus | reverse complement strand
GAGTCATGCTCCTGCTCTCAACTTGTTTACAGGAATCAGTCACTGGATGTTCTCCATGTTTTAAATCTTGCTGAAGAGAGGTATTTAGTTTGCTGTGTCCCCACATTGACACATGTTAAAAAAACTGGTGCCCCCCCCCCCCTCCTCCCTGACACTGGTGCCCCCCCCCCCCTCCTCCTCCCTGACACTGGTGCAGGAGCTCAGAAAAATCCCCAAGAAGCACCAGAGAAATGTTTCAGTTGTTGATTCTACTGCTGAGAAAAAACCTGTACAGCAGAAGGTATAAAATCCATGCGCCATCACTGAAGGCTTTACCTCATGTAGATGGCGATGCACCGACAGTGTTGTTGTAGTTACTCAGAATTCTTCAAGGGAGGTGACATAAGTTACGCACTATTGCTTTAATGTATTTTTATGATTAGATGGGAGTCTATGGGAACTTAAGTTAAGTTACTTTATTAGTCAATGGTTGGTTACATTGAATTTTTCTTTCCTCATCTCCCCTCTCAAGTCCCCACACTCCAGAGGGGGTCCTCACACAGGGTCAGCCATAGTACAGACAGACAGACAGACAGACAGACAGACACACTCCAGAGGGGGTCCTCACACAGGGTCAGCCATAGTACAGCGCCCCTGGAGCAGTTTGGGGTTAAGTGTCTTGCTCAAGGACACAATGGTAGAGATGGTGGGGCACCGTAGATGTAATAGCAGCCAACACTAGTTTTACAACTAACACCCTCCTGTCCCGTGCCGGGGATCAAACCAGAGACCTCATGGTTACTGAGAGGAGGAACCAGAGACCTCATGGTTACTGGGAGGAGGAACCAGAGACCTCATGGTTACTGGGAGGAGGAACCAGAGACCTTATGGTTACTAGGAGGAGGAACCAGAGAGCTCATGGTTACTGGGAGGAACCAGAGACTTCATGGTTACTGGGAGGAGGAACCAGAGACCTCATGGTTACTGGGAGGAGGAACCAGAGACCTCATGGTTACTGGGAGGAACCAGAGACCTCATGGTTACTGGGAGGAGGAACCAGAGACCTCATGGTAACTGGGAGGAGGAACCAGAGACCTCATGGTTACTGGGAGGAGGAACCAGAGACTTCATGGTTACTGGGAGGAGGAACCAGAGACCTCATGGTTACTGGGAGGAGGAACCAGAGACCTCATGGTTACTGGGAGGAGGAACCAGAGACCTCATGGTTACTGGTCGGCCATCCCATGTCCATGTAGGACAACTTGTAAGCTGTTAAAATACAAAGGGAGTCGAGGGAGGCCACTGCCAGACTAAATACCTTCCATGTGTATCATCCCAGCCAGGATGGAAGAAGTCTGTGTAAGCTGGAGATAGTTGATTCATTACTCCCACTCACACACACACACACACACATGGAGACACACACACACACACACACACACACACATGGAGAGACACACACACACACACACACACACACATGGAGAGACACACACACACACACACACACACACACACACACACACACACACACACACACATGGAGAGACACACACACACACACACACACACACACATGGAGAGACACACACACACACACACACACACATGGAGAGACACACACACACACACACACACACACACACACACACACACATGGAGAGACACACACACACACACACACACACATACACATACATACACACACACACACACACATGGAGAGACACACACACACACACATACACATACATACATACACACACACACACACACACACACACACACACACATGGAGACATACACACACACACACACACACACACGGAGAGACACACACATACACATACATACACATACACAAGGAGGCACACACACACACACACACTCTCTCTGTATTTATCAGTATAGCAGCGTTTACAAACTGGTGCCCCCCACCTCAGAGAAGAGCCCAAGAAATGTTTCAGTTGTTGATTCTACTGCTAAGAAAACAACCTGGATGTACAGCAGAAGGTATAAAATCCAATACGCGATTACCGAAAGCTAGACAAAAGTTACGCACTGTAGCTTTAATTCCCTGGGATCTGATGGGTCTTATTGAAGGCCTACTTCACCGGTTGGATTATGAAGGTGTATTGAACCCCGAGATCCTATGTAGTATAAATGTGCAAAAAAAATTGAAATCGGATCATCCTAGCCTGAGAAAAGGCAGAAAGAGTGTTTTATGGTCTCACTGTCTAACCCTATACAGTTTCCTTCTTGTGACATCACAGTAAGGGTTAGGATTAACAGGACAGCTGGGCCAAGGGAAGACTGAGGGAAGACTGAGGGAAGAAAAACCTCATTCATTATATTATAATAGTGATTTTATAATGATAGAACGCCTGTTCCGTACGGGTGAAGTATTCCTTTAAGGCGAGACACCCCAGGTGAATAGGGATTTTTTTTTAACTTATAGATATCATCATGAAACTTTGCCAGTTGATTACTGACACTAACACACTTATTTTTTGTATTACATGTTTTTCTTTAGTATTATATTAAATATGCAAATATGGCAATATTTAACCAATTATGCGTAAATTTGGGTCATTTTTCGAGAAAAAATTTGAGATGTTGGATAAAGCCAGAGTTAAAATCTCTATTTTATTTTAACCACATATTAGTTTCTGAAGTTTTTACACAACAGATTTTGGATACAGCCTTTTTTCATTTAATAAATCAAAAAAGACTATGTACATGTCTAAGAAATGCATTTTCGGCATGTTTTTAGGAGGAAAATGTATCATAAATCAGACAATTAACAATATATTAACAAATCCTTGTGTAAAAACCTTTAAAATAGTGCTATGAATGATCATAGAAAGTTTGGTTGATGTCAGTGTTCTAGAAGTTGAGATATCTTTCGCAGAGTATTGGAAAAAGCTCATTTTGAGAAAACGGCCGTTAAAGATAAAAACGTGAATTCTGCTGATAATCACTGATTATAGCTAGAGTAATTTATTGAATTAGGCCCTACACCCCTCAATGCCATATAGGCCTACCACTGCTTAACATATATAAACCATAGCATAGTAACATTTACATCCACATGCTCATTTAAACGTGGTTAATTCATTATTAGCCACTGTCTGTCAACCTGCTCCTGTCGGCACAGACCCTCTCTCTCCCCACCATCTCCCCTCTGATCGTCTGACAGTCTGTGTCTCTCCGACGTGATCGGCGTGATTTACATGTCTTTAACACTTCTCCCCTTCAAATGGCGATCATGTAATGTCCGTAGCCAATTGATTAAGTATTTTTTTTGTCTTGGTTTGGCATATTTTCGACGTTTTTCCCATTTTATTTTGTGATTTTCGAGCTACCCGGGGCTAGCATCACGTGATGCCTTTTAGCGAATCACATCGTCAGAAATGTGCATTAGCCAATGAGGTCGCTTTCCTAGCATTGAATCCCTCCTCACACTTTCACGATTGGTTACTGATACAAAGGAAATGACCATATTTGGATCAGATAACGTTGTTCTTGAGATTCAGAGCTTTCCAACAGTACCATGGTTATTATGATTCATACAGCGGCCGCGGTGCTGTATGTTCCGTTAGAATGCTCACTTTTGACGAATTTAGGAGCAAAATACAGACGCAAGCAGTCAAAGTTTAGTAAAATAAACACCTAAAACGTATATTTTGGACCTTTTATCCATACTAGTATGAAAGAAGACATGTTATGGAAGCTAAATAGACACAAATCTCAAAATTGACCAGTGCTTAAAAAAACGATGTTTTTGCCTGCCGTGTCTCGCCTTAATGTATAAATGCACCTTGCATTAAAGCAAAAGCATTTAATCATAGCATAACTAGCTCCACACACACACACAGACCAGAGAACACTGTGTGATGGCCGTTGGCGTTTGTCTATTCTGTGACTTGTAAAATACTGTAAGCAATGAACTGGGGAAAAGCCCAGCACATGTTGCATACCGCAGACACACACACACACACACACACGCACGCACACACACACACACACACACACACACACACACACATACACACACACACACTCTGAAATATACACAACCGACAGTCTTGGGGCGACTGTGTCTCAGTTGGCAGAGCGGGTCGGCTGATGATCAAAGGGTTGGAGGTTCGATCCCCGCCCTGCCACCTGTGTCACAGTTGTTGTGTCCTTGGGCAAGACACTTCACCCACCTTGCCTCGTGTGAATGTCGATTGTTAGCCTGCTATCGGTGTGTGAATGTGTGTGTGAATGGTAACGTGGGAAAGGAAAACGGGTCTCCCTTGAAAAAGAGTCTTCGGTCTCAATGGGACATACCTGTATAAATAAAGGTTAAAAAAAAAAATCTAGAACTATGAGGTCATCTTAGGGAGGGAAACTCTGTCTGAAAGAGCCTGTTGTTTGTATACAGTACAAGCTCTCTCTCTCTCACACACACACACACACACACACACACACAAACTCCCACTCACTCGCATGCACACACACACACACACACACACACACACACACACACACACACACACACACACACTCTCACTCACTCACACTCTCTCTCTCACTCTCTCTCTCACACACACACACACACACACTGACCTTCACTGGCTGGATAGTTTTAAAAAAGTCTATCCGACTCCCACCATTACTTTAGCTGATGTCACCCACTTTTTTCCTGAATTCCTTCTACATAAAAACCTTGTTGTCATTTGGTGTGACAGACTCGTAAAATGGGGTTTGCATGTCCTGAAGTTATAACACACACACACACACACACACACACACACACACACACACACACACACACACACATATGGACACACACACACATGGAGACATAAACACACACACACACATATGGGGACACACACCCATGGAGACATAAACACACACACACACACACACATGGACACACACACACACACATGGATACACGCACACGCACACACACACACACACATTTGGACACACAAACACACATATGGACACACACACACACACACGGA